>PVKA01021621.1:0-38405 GCA_004027165.1 Ctenomys sociabilis
AAATCGAATTGGTTCTGCTCAAAATGTTGATATTGGGGAGACTACATTTGGGAATAGGGACTATTTAGGGAAATCTCTCTCTTTTTTTTTTCCAGAACCAGAGATTGAACTCAGCCCTTGCACTTGCCAGGTAAGTGCTTATTGTACTGAGCTATCTCCCCAGTCCCAACATTCTTAATTTTAATTCAAGCAAAATCAATGTGTAAGGAAAATGGAAGTTCATTATTTGTACTGAAACTTACAAAGCTATTTGAAGTTAGACACTAAGACAAACCTCAAAACAATGGAAGTCAAACAGAATACATTTTCTAATTACATAAATGTAAAATATCTAATTTTCTAATATTCAGACTCAGTTTTAAAAAAGAGTATATGGAAATCTCCAATATGTAGGATTTAAATTACACTTTTCTAAATAACCTATTATCTTGAAGAAGACAATGAAAATTATATATATTATTAATGAAATAAAAATGAAAAAATATATCATCTTAAGGATTTAGCTAACAATGATTAGTACAAATATGTATAGGAATACTGCTCCTATTGTAAATGCAAAAATGCTTGAAACAAATTATTTATGCTTTTATTTTTCAAAAGCTGAAAAAAGCGAATTAGAAACAAGGCTATCCTTGGGACAGCCCACTGGGGCCCCACTTCTGTCCTTCTCTCAGACAGGAGCTTTCTTTCCCCCAATAAATATATTCTGCCCTTAACCCCAAAATAAATAAATAAATTAATAAAGGCCAATATCCTCAAGAAGTCTGCACATCAAAAGAAATCAACAACAGAGTGAAAAGACACCACAAATTGAAAAAAACTCTTGACCTACAGACACTCAGACAAAGGATTTATATCTAGAATACTTAAAGAACTAAAAGAAATCAGGCTCCCAAAATTCAATGACCCAATCCAAACATGGATATCTGAGGTAAAAGTGCATTTCTCAGAGGAAAGAATTCACATAGCAAATGAATACATGTAAAAATGCCCCAGAGTACTAGTAATTAGAGGAATGTAAATTAAAACAACACTGAGATTCCATCTCACCCAGGAAGAATGTTTAGTTTGAAGAAAACTAATAACAATATCAGAATGGCTGTGGGGGGAAAAGGAGCCCTTCTCCCCTGTTGGTGGGAGTGCATACTGGTACAACTGCTGTGTAAATCAGTGTGGAAATTCCTCACAAGGCTAGGATTAGAGGAACCATTTCACCAGCTATTTGCCTTCTGAATATCTTCCTAAAAGAATTACACACGTACCAGAAAAATATACGCACACCTATATTGATAGCAGCACAGTTTGTCATAGCTCAGTCTTATAAACAATGAAAATGTTCATCAACTGAGTAATGGATAAAAATGATGTGGCATTTTTCTACAAGGAAGTATTGTATAAATACTACTCAGCTATGAAAAGATAAACTTGCAATATACAATTTGTTGAATATTGTTATTCTATTATTTCTGTCATGAAAATTTGGAAACAAGGAGTATCTGGAAAAATCTCTGTACTTTCTGTTCACTTGCCTTGAACATAAAATAAGAAAAAGTTTTTTTTTTTTTTTTTTTTTAGGGAAGGGTCTACAGGTTGTTCAGAGTTTCACTACTAGATCAGACTCATAGTGGTCTGCCTGTTTATAGCCTCCCAACAGCTGATATTACAGACACGCACCACCACACAGTCTCAATTGCAAACTCAGAATGCCCCAGGGGTGGGGCCAGCACAGCAGGCCCAGGGATCAAATCCCAGCCCCTGTGCCTGCTTGCAGGTGCTTTAATCCACTGATTTATTTGGCCAGCCCTTGAGAAAAAGTTTTTTTTAAAGCCAAAAAATCACCCATAAAAATAAGAGAAATAATAAATAAAGTTGGAAAAAATACAACAGATAAAATCAAAGTTATGCCTTTGAAAAGACAATAGAGTTGACAATATTTATAACCAGAAAAAAGGATATGATTTTGAAGCCTAAACTCATAAAAAACAAAATAATATAGCATCTACAAAAATAAATCAGGCAAAGGAAAATAAAAATACCTTTTTAAAAATGTATTTAGTACAGGGTCTACAGGGTCTCATTACAAAGGTTGAACTAGCAGTGATTCTCCTGTTTTCACCCTCCCAAGTGCTGGGATTATAGGTACTCACCACCATGCCCAGTCTAGGTCACTGTCTCAGCGTACCCTGGGGATGGGGCCAGCGCAGCATGCTGGGGTTCGAATCCTGGTCCCTGGGTCTGCCTAAGCAGACTCTTTAATCTGCTAAGCTATGTGGTTGGCCCAGAGAAATATCCTTAAATAAAGTAAGTGCTAACTTGATTTAAAATAAGACAGATAACCTGCACTGCCCAATGTCTATTGATGAAACTGAATTCACACTAAAATAATGAAATTTTTAAACAAAAATGCCACTGAATGTGATGTTAATCAAATGGTTAAGAAAATAAAAGCCCTATAAATTTCCTTGAGAAATTAAAAGGGGGCAATATGTCCAAACTTAATATTTCAAAGCATCATTACATTAATATTCAAGCTGGCACTGTTTCACTGATGTGAGAAACCAAAAGTGTAAGGACTAAAATGTGCAAAAGATATTGGAAAATGGGAAGAAAATGTTCACATGAGAGGAGAAATAAGGGATCAGGGAGAGAAAGGAAGGAAGGGTAAGGAGAAAAAGAGAACCAAAGGAAAAATGAAAACAAAGCTTTTGTAAGTAAGGAGTGAAAGAGGGGTTGAAGGGAGGTCAGGGGATTTAGGAAAAATAAAATACAACTATATAAAGGTACAAATTCTCTATGATTAACGTTATCGTTATGTAGATATAAAATGTACCAAAAATTAACTTAGAAAACTACTGCATTAAATGAAACACTCTATCTCTCCATAGATAGATAGACAGACAGACAGACAGACAGACAGACAGACAGACAGACAGACAGATAGATAGATAGACAGATCGATAGAGATATATATGTATAGATTGTTAACCTAGTGATTTAGAAGGAATAATTTTCGGTTGAAACAATTTTATTTTCTGAGATAAAACCCACTTGGTTGTAGTGCATGACTAAAATAAACACTGAAATTACTAATTTCAATATAAATTGGAAGGCTATGAATATGCAAAAATGGAATAAAAATTACTCATAAATCTTAATCTTAAAATTTCTCAGCTAAAAATCAGAATGTAAATTATGCATACAGAAATACACTCAGTGTCATTTTGTACAGCAGTGATATTTTAAAGGTGCTTAATATCATTGTTTCTCCATGATATGACAAGAGTTCTTTTTATTTTATTTTCTTGTATTTTTAGGATAGGATCTACAGGATCTCACTGTGTAGATCAGACTTGTAGAGATCCTCCTGTTTACAGCTTCCTAAGTGCTGGGATTATAGGCATGTGCAACCATACCCAGCCTCAATTGCCATCTCAGCTTGCCCTGGGGGCAGGGCCAGCACAGCAGGCCAGAGGATTGAACTCTCAGCCCCTGCATCTGCCTAAGCAGGTGGTTTAATCCGCTGAGCTATTTGGGACAAGAGACTTTTCAAGATGCACTTCTGAACTATTAGAGAGAATGCCATACTATTTTTGTTTCCTGCTTTTAGTACCTATGAATTGTAATGATAGATCTATCAAGTGGATGATAAGATCGATTTTTATCCAGCATACCTTCTCAAAATATGTATTTTTCTCATATGTGATCTTAGGATGCACGTCTCTTGGATTTACATAAACAAGCTATATGGCAGGCTGGATTAAAGCAAACTTAATCTGTTCAGACAGAAAATATGTCAAGAAGCCAGCCTTTGGTGAGTTACTGGCCATTTGGTAAATTTGCTACAAATTAACAAGTAATGGCCAGCTTTTTTGAATGATTTTCTTAGGGTTACACTTTCAGACACACTCATATGCTTGGGTATAAGACAGATATGCACTTAATTTTGTCACTGTATTTGATATGGCAGTGATTACACATATATGATTATTGACCTTAATGAGGATGTCACAACTTTACCACAAGAGTTCTGAATAAGCACACATACAAGTATCAATGTCTAATGACTTACTTCAATATGTTTGACTAAAAACATCATGCATAAAAAGTATAAAATCTTAAATATTACTGTTGTCACATTTGTCATGTATTTTCCCTAGTTGTATCAAAATTGTAATTACATTACTGTGAACAAAATATTTCCTTTACAAAAAGTTAATGATATGTAAATTTAGAACCACCAATGCAGGCATTCCAAATCATAGTAGGCATAAATATGTTACTTTAACTAGCTTCGTAGTTAATTGTACTACATCCTTAAGGAGTATTGATGCTAGGGCTAGTATGTTCAAACCCTTTAAAAAGATAAATATTAACATTTCATTGGATTTCACTTTAAATTATTATTTAGTAACAAATGGGGCCTACGAGATAGTTAGCTCCAATATAATTAGCTCTAAAGGAATGAAAACTCAATCATAAAAAGTGGCTTATTGTTTTCTGACCTTGCAGAGCACCACACCGAAAATTTCCCCCCAGCATTACCCCCTGGTTTCTTCACTCTTACTCCATGGTCTCTGACTTTGTATTTCAGTCCAATTACTGACTTAAAAATGTATTTTTCAACCTAATACACATTTTAGGAGCATTTTCATGATTTTCTGGAATACATATGACCAATTGAAGGCCTACTAGGCGATTATAGTCTGAAAGGTATTTCCTGATTAATATGGACACATCAGAGTTGTCAAAGAAAGAAATGAATCTTCTTGAATGTAAGCAGCTGATCACAATATCAGCAAGCTTATTTCTCAGGACTGACATCTTTCTGGTGAGTCTTCCTGACACTTCATAGCCAAACTGCCAGAGGACTCTTGGTCTGTTGGATGCTGAGATGTTATAAGCAACACTTTTTTGCTCTACTTCATTGATATAAAGTCGGCAACTGAGATGACAGAAAATCTCCACAAGAAAAAAATCTCCTAATGAAGAATTAATATGGTAGAAATAACCTCTATAAAAATAAATGTGTTTACATTTCTTTCGTTGCAGAGTTACTATAAAATATATTTTTCAAGAGAGTGTTGAGGAGTTTCATATCCCCGAGCAATGAGCGTCACTGAAATTGTCTTAGTGCTAAAGTTAACACTGAATAGCTTAGGGTTTGATACCTGAATTCAGTATCAGGATATAGAAAATATGCGCATTATTAATTGTAATAAATTTTACCCTGCTGTGGGGGTCAGCACATCACAAAGAGCATCAGTGAGCCAGATCTCCTCTGTTGACTGTGATGCGCAGTAACTGGCTAAATGCCAATCAGAGGATTAAGTTAAATATTCTGAGGGATGTGATTGGAAAATTACAGATTTTGAAAGAAAAAAATATAAAAGAAAAATGTTTGATGAGAATGAGAACAGACACTTTGTATTTCTTAGTTGGAGTACAGCTCTTTTCATAACTGATGCCAAACATAAAGGTTAAGATGTTTTTCATGGGACATAGAAGGATGGTCCTGCTCCATGTATCTCTCTGTGTGCTTCGGGTGCCCAGAAAGTCACTGCTTGCTGTGAACATTAAAATATTGCCTATTTGATGGTGAGTTAAGGGTAGCAATGACAAGACTCCAAAATAGACCATCCTGGATTGGAAAAACAAGCTTGCTTGCATGTATCTGGGTCTTGTATGATGCAGTGAGGAAGGAGAATTCAAATATATTTTTATAATTTTATTTTTTAAACACCAATTTTTTATTGACAAGGTTTATAGGAACAAATTAAATATTTAAAATCAAAAGACAAATTTTAGGCCTCAGTTGCTTATCCCAATCATTTGTATTCAGTGTAACTTTCCCTAGCAGCCTAACTGCCAAGAAACAAATCTATAAAATGTACATCTTAAAATTCAACACATCGCACTCTTGCATATTTCTGTTGTATTACACAATGATTTTACTAATTAATTAATTAATTCATTTATTTATTTTTGCATCACTGGGGATCGAACTCAGGACCTTGCACATGCTAGGCACGCACTTATTCCACTGAGCTATCACCCCAAGATGAAAAGATTTTAAAACACTCAGTGGGTACATCAAATACCTAATTCTGTCATAAGCAGCATGTTTCATTCTAAAATTTGGAGAAAGGTTATTTAGTAAAGTAATTAAGTCAATCAATTTAAAAGACACACTTCAGTCCTTTAAATTCAGGACTACTCCATATGATCCAGGGGAATATGACTTACCAAAATGTAAAAACCCAACAAACATTGAATTTCTTTAATGCTAAAAATAAGTACAGTATCTGACCACTTTTGAGAAACACTTTGTCCAAGAGTGGCAACTTGCTGCCACTGTTATTCTCTTGGCCAAGATAAGGAGCTCACTTAAATTCAAAAGTAATAGAATAACCAGGGTGGATCGAGTGAATCCAGGCTGCTAACACTAATCTTGTACTTGTAAACATTACGTTGTGTAAAATATTTCAGAGAATTACTGCAACATAGTTCCATGCAGCTATAATCCAATGGCACATGATCCAGAGACATTTAATTCAAAGGAAATTATGAACTAACCTTAATTCTTCTTTTAATGTTTTATTCTCCTCATTCCCTTAGTGTGAATTCATAGCTCACAGGTGGGCAATTTAAAAAAATTTTCTAATACAATATTAATTCAGTTCCTTTAAAACACTGTGTTTTCTTGAAATATTTCTGAGACCCTTAGCTATCACAAATGCAGAAAAATATCGGTCTCAATTATTGGAATTCTCTCCGGGGACCAACACTGGGTTACACAGACTAAGGGGCAGTAGCAGCCTGGTACCCAGCCAGGTATCCAGCAGGGACTGGCAGCTGGGAGCCCTGGCTAAGAAGCTTAGGCAGAGGAATCTAAGTGCCAGTCTCATCATGCTATACGAGGTGAAGCACATGGGACCTAGTGACTGACCAGAGGAACACAAGGTAAATCCACCCCAACTAGGGTAAAATTTTGGCATACAGACTCAAAATTTATGATCTGCATAATTATATAACTATAGTCTTTGGTCCTATGGTCTGAAGTACAAAATGAATAGTTCCCAAAGTTAGTCAATTTCTAAATTTTGTTTGAAATTGCTAATGCTAATTGCACTGCTATATCTAGGATGTTATATCCATCTTGACCATTTGCACTCCCTTAGGTAATAATATTGGCAGGCATTCGAGTAATAGCCTCACTGAAAACCTACACCATTCTTAGTTAATAGAGAATGCAGGATCTCGGGACAGACACAAACCAAGAATATCTGACATACAAAAGTTATGCCTCAAGAACTCTTGCTAGAATGGGATTCATAGTAGTGATATACTATGTACTATCAGAGTTTCAAAAGAATTATTACAGAAATCAAAATAGAGTTCTTTCTGCAATAGAAAATCACAAGAGGAAGGATCGAAATGCAGTATCAGTCCTCTAGCACACAAAACAAATCTAGGAGACATCTGCATAGAAGATATTGGAAGTCATATTCCAGAAACACCTAAAATTATTGCAACTAAAGTAAAAAAACAACTCCAAATGAGTAAAGAGGTAAACAGATAACAATTAATCTCTCAGGGAAAAAAACGTAATAACTATAATGAAAGAATTGCTGTGCTTAACTAAACAAGACATTACCAAAAATAATACATAATCATAGAAAATGATAGAAAAGTTGAATGAACAATATAGGAAAGAGAAAGAATGCATAAAATATATTTGAAGAGACACCCAGGAAATTAAATACAGCTGGCAAAATTTTTGAATCAAACAAAAGATAAACTTTCAGACCATGAAGATGTCATTGCAGCTAGTGAATAGGAAAGTATCTCTTAAAAGCAACAAGAAACCAGAAAATAGTAATTCAACACCTACAAGATGAAGCAAAGATGACATAAGAGGGCCAACCAAATAGCTCAGCAGGTTAAAGCATCTGCTTAGGCAGACCCAGGGGCCAGGAGTTCAATCCCCTGCTGCCATGCCAGCCCTGCTCCTGGGACATGCTGAGATGGCAATTGAGACTCGGTGTGGCGGCACACACCTGTAATCCTAGCACTTGAGAGGCTATAAACAGGAAATTCACCATGAGTCTGATCTACTCAGAGAGACCCTGTACAGCCTGTCTTAAATTCAAAGAAAAAAGATGATGTAAGAACAACATGTGTCAATGAAAGAGAAGTCAATGAAAATGACATAAAAAGACTATTTGCAGAAGTAATAGCAGAAACTTGCCCAAGCATGGGGCAAGAATCTGACATATAAAAAAGTGAGTCATATAGAACTCCAAATAGAATCAACCAAAATAAATCTACAGTCTGACATATAACGACTATCAGATGTATAACAAGTTCTCTCATTAATAGTGAAGTAAATACTTATACAAAAAAAAGAAGAGAATTAAAGAAACTCATGACCAGTAAACCAATCCTACAAAAAGTACTGAAAGATATTCTAGAAAGATATCAAAATAAGCACAATTCAAAAAAAAAAAAAAAAAAAAGGACGAAATAGGGTAAGAAGTATATTATTTATTTATTTAGTTAGTTAGTTATTTTTTTAGTGGAAATAGGGATTGAACTCAGGCCCTTGTGCTTGCCAGGGAACCACTGATTCTACTGAGCTACCTCCCTGGCCCTAGGCTAAGAATTTTAACACAGAAAAAGTAAAGAACCAACATCAGGAAATTAATATGGCAAATATAAGCCAATACATATCAGTTGTAAACACCAATGTAAATGATCTCAACTTCTCAATAGAAAGAAATAGACTAGCAGAGTGGATCGAGAAACAAAACCCAAAAAGTGATTCAGGGTCTGGGCAGAGATAGCTCAGGGGGCTAAGTGCCTCTCTGTCTGGCAAGTGCAAGAACCTGGTTCAATCCCTAGCTTTGCATGCTGTGCTAGCCCCAATCCAGGCGTCGTGGTGCATGACTGTAGTCCCAGTGCTGGGGAAGCTGAGACAAGATCACTATAAGTCTGAGCTGTGTAGAAAGACCCTGTATCAAAATTTTTTTTAAATGCTGTTTAATAGAAACACATTTAATTCAAAAGGAAATTCATAGGCTGAAACTCAAAGGATGAAAACCAATACTCCATACACTAGGAACTGAAGTATTGGAAGGTAATCTGTCCATAGGCAATATGAACTTCAAACCAAGAATGAGCAATTGAGATAAAGGTCACCACATACTTGTTAGTGGAAAAGTTCAAGAAGAGATAACAGTCATAAGTATGTATGCACCAAATGTGGTGAGCACTCAACTACATCAGTCAAATTTTAAAGGATATGAAAAATTGAGCAACCAACAACACCTACTTAATGGGGGTCCTTAACACACAGTTATCTCAAAGAGACAGATGAACTAGATAAAAAATTCGCAGAGGTAGCAGAACTAAACCAAGTCTTTAAACAAATGGACTTAGTAGACATTTACAGAGTGTTCTATTCAGCAATGTTTGGATACCCATCTTTTAAGCTGCACATAGGATGTTCTCTAAAATAGACCAAATACTAGTATATAGAACATGCTTAAGTAAATGCAAGAAAATTGAAATTACCTCATAAATATTATCTGACCATAGTACAATGAAACTGGAAATTAATGACAAAAGAAACTACAAACCAAACTGTTTAAAATCCTGTGAACAAGGATGGGAAAATAGCTCGGCTGTCTAAGTGCCTTCCTGGCAAGGTCAAGGAACCAAGTTCAATCCCTAGTACTGCATACCATACTGACCCAGAGCCACAGACAAAACCAGGTGTGCTGGCACATGCCTGTAATCCCAGTGCTGGGAAGGCTGAGACAGGACGATCGTTATGAATCTGAACTGTGTAGCAAAACCCCTGAACGAACAAACAAACAAATAAATAAATATTGAGAAAATGATAAAAGAAACCCCATAAACATATGAAAATTAATAATATCCTGTTCAGCAACCAAAGGGTCAAAGTTGCAATTAAACAAGAAATTAAAATATATCTACAATACAAAGAAAATTCAACCTAATCATTAAAAGAAAAGAACTCAAATTCAAACAATAAGGAATGAAAAATGTGAAATGACTACAGATCCTGTAGAAACTCCAAAGGCAATCAATACCTACTACAAAAATTTGTGTACACAAAAGACAGAAAACAAGGAAATAGACAGATTCCTAGATATATCTGAATTACCAAAACTGAACCAAAAAGATATAAAAATTTTGAATAAACCAATATTAGCTAATGAAATTGAAAATATAATAAAAGTAAAACCTTACTACCAAAGAAGAGCCCATATCTTGATATATTCACAGATGGATTATGCAAGAAATTTGGAAAAGATTTAATATCATTACTCCTCAGAAGTTCCAATGAAACTCTAAAGGAGGATATATTCCCTAATTCATTTATGTTTTGTTTTCTTTTTTATCATCTTACACAGATTTGCTGAAACAACTGAAAATCATTGTTTTTTATATTAATTTTTTTGAGAGAGAAGTAGCAACAAGACACTTTCAAAACAGGTTAGTAGGGCAGTTACAACAATTAATACACTGCATATTATTGTCTTCATAGTAGTTATTCATAGTACAAGATGCAGGCATGAAATCTTGTCTAGGAACTATTTGTTCAAAAGTTTCTTCTCATTGAGCTAAGAGAAAGTAGCTGTATATCTATGCTAACTACTTTGTATGTACAGATATAGCTATAGTTTTTCACTAAAAAATGGTCTTTCACTTATATCCCCCTTTCTCAATTGCCATTCATATATTGTAAATGCATGAATTTGGCAAAGTAATCCAATATAGTTCAGTAGTCCATAATAGTAGTGGGTTATCCATAGGACTGCAAATGTCAGAAGTTGTTGACTTGAGCCTTTACAGCTCAGCCTATTAATATGACTTTACTTTTTATACCTCATTTTTATACTTTTCTTCTGGATGGTTAAAACCATCAAGATAAAGCAAGACCTATATGAAGAGAAATGTAACATTTCTATCTGACAAGGTCAGTCAAATCCCCTTAGGATTTACCCTGAAACCCTGTACAGTAGTTTGTAGATCTTTTGTCAGTGTCAGCCATGTAGATAAGTCACAGCCACTGCTTGACCACTTTGCTCTCTGTGAAAGCCTGAGAGAATGTTTTCTCTCCAGGTGACTCTCATTAGGCACACTCTGTATCGTTGATCACTTTCCTCTGTGGCCCCATAATGTCCTTGATCAGAAACTGTGGGACACAGCTGAGTTATAGGATGTTACGAGATAGGTTCTCAGGACTCTCTGTCCTGAGTCCTCACTGACCTTCAAAGGCTAGGGCCACAGTGTTGGATAGCTTCTTTTTCTCTAATTTTTTGGTCTGTAAGCTTAAGTTTTGAACCCTCTAGAAAAGAAGCTTAATGATATCAGTAGCCTAAAACATAGGCTCCTCACTCATTTCTGGAAGCAAATTTTACACTGATACCAAGCCCAGAGAAAGACCTAACCAGAAGTGAGAATTTCAGCCCCACCTGCCTCACGCACACAGATGCAAAATTCCTCAGTAAAATACAAAATGCAGGAAATCATCAGGAAGATTGTACAATACAACCAGGTGGGATTCATCCTTGGCAGGGAAGCACAGTTCAACATATGTAAATCTATAAATGTAATGCACCATATCAACAGAGCCAAAAAAAAAAATCCCATATGAACATCTCCATAGATGCAGAAAAAGCTTTTGACAAAGTCTAACACTCATTCATGATAAACATGCTACAGAAAATTGGAATACATTGTCTATATATCTCAATCAGATAAAAGACATCCATAGTTCTGAAAATATTAAGCAGAGTCATTAGCTAAGCAAGAGAAATTGAAGGAATAATTGGAAAGGAATAAATTAAATAATCGTTATTCCCAGATGACATGATACTCAATGTGGAAGACACAAAAACCTCCAGCAAGATAATGTTAGAATTAATAAACAGGGACCAGGGAGATGGCTCAGTAGAATAAGTGCTTCCCTGGAAAGCACAAGGGCCTGAGTTCAATCCCTGGTTGCACCAAAAACAAGTATTAATAAACAAATTCAGTAGCATAATAGGATATAAAAACAACACCCAAAATCAGTAGAATTCCTTTATACAAACAACAAATCACTAAGAGAGAAATTAGAGAAACACCCTTCATAATATCATGTCAAAAATGAAATACATAGGAATTGATCTAACAAAGGAAGTAAAATATTTATGCAATCAAAATTATAATTTTCTGAAAAAGAAGACTGAAGAGGATTTGAAAAAAAATAGAAAGATATTCCTTGCTTATGGGTAATAAGAACAAACTTTGCAAAAATTGTTATATCACAAAATTGACATAAAGATTTATGTAAAGTTACTTAAAATGTCATCAGCATACCTCACAGGTCATGAGCAAACATTCCTAAAATTTACTGGAACCAGAAAAGATCTAGAATAACAAAAGCAATCCTGACCAACCAAGGGAAGGCAGGAGGTATTACAATCCTTGACTTGAAATTATACTATGAAGCTAGTGCAGCAAGATCAGCATAGAACTAGCAAAAACAATACCTGCAGAACAGTGGAACAGATTAGAAGATGCAGGCTGTAGATAAAATTACAAGCACAGTAAGCCATTTTATCTTTGACATGGGGACCAAACATGTTCATTGGAAGAAAGATAACTTCTTTAACCAATGGTGTCAGAAAGACTGACTTTCCACATGCCAAAAATTTAAACTCAAGTCAAAATGGATTAAAGCTCTAAACATTAAAACAGAAACAAAATCTACTAGAAGAGAAAGTAGGCAGAAATCTCAAGAAACAGTTAGGTAGAATTCATGAACAAAAACCAAACTGCAAGAAAGTACTTCAAAGAATCAATAGCTGGGATCTCATCATATCGAAATATTTCTACACATCAAAAGAAATCACCAACAGAGTGAAAAGTCAACCACAAATTGGGAAAAAACCTTAAGCAACAGTTGCTCAGACAAAGGACTTCTATCTAGCATACATGAAGAACAACAAAAATGAGCCCCCCCCCCAAAAAAAATACAAAGACCCAATTGAAAAATGGGCATCTGAGATGAAAATATACTTCTCAGAAGAAGAAATGCAGATGGCAAATATGTACATGAAAAAATGTTCCACAACAATGGTCTTCTGAGAAATGCAAATTAAAGCAACACTGCAATTCCATCTCATTCCAGAAAGAATGGCTAACACAAAGAAATCAACTAGGAAAGGCCATTCAGAAAAAGAAGCCTTCTCCCTGTTGGTGGTTGTGTAGACCGGTGCAGCCTTTGTGGGAAGCAGTATGGATACTCCTCAAAAAAACTAGGAGGAGAAGGACCATTCAATCCAGCTATTCCCCTTCTTTGTATTTTTCTAGAAGAACTGAAAACATCATACCACAATGATACATGTTCACCCATGATTATAGCAGCACAATTTCTCATAGCTAAATGTTTGAAATGACCCAAATGTCCATCTCCTGAAGACTGGATAAAAATGGTATTTTTATGCAATGGAGTGTTACTCAGCTATGAAGATAATTTTGAGACATTTATAGTTAAATGGATGCAACAAAAGCTATACTCGTAAGTGAAATAAATCAGGTCCACATTAAACATCATTATATTTCCCTAGTTAAAAACCTGAAAAAGTAAATGAAATCTGAAAAGTATGTACTTGCTTCAGCAGAACAAATACTAAAACTGAAAAGTATAACAGATATAGGAAAAAGGAAAGAAAGTGAACATGAGGAATAAGGAGTGGAGATGAGGGAAATGAGGAAAGACAGGGAAAAAACATGTATGTATACATACAGCATAGCCAAGACAATTGTACTGCTAATATTTCTGTTTTTTGAAGGTAACAGTGCTTAAAATTTTTACTTTGACTAATTTTATATGCTTGTATCTGCAATCTGAACAACTACATGGAAGAGAACAATATACAATGTAATAACCACAGTTCAGTAACTATCATCTCATTTTTAAACACTGTATCATTTCTAATTTCTTATCTATTACCTTTATATTCTCTTTAGAATAAATAAATAGCTATGTAAAGGTTAAAAGAGGAATAATATGCTTTAAAATGCTTGTATTCATTGAGAATAGAGAAGAAAAATTGTAAAACATATAAAATCTTTGCAATTTTATGAAGAGAGAGAGCAAAAATAGATCCGACTCCAAATGAGAAAGGAGATACAGTATGGACTGTTAAAGATGGATACAGACATTCCATCGGCAGACATGCAAAAAACTGGAGAAAGCACAAGTTTTCCTGACAACATCTTGGCAGAATATCAAGCTAATGTTAGAGCGAGTGGAAAATTTTGTTAGGTAAATTGTGGAAGTTTGAAAGGTGGTTAAGGTTTATGTGAAAATAGATCTGTGTGCAAATGGCCTTACAGATAGGTTTTAACTCACCTTTAAAGAACAGATGATTTAAAGATTATTCAAATCACAGGAGAACAGACCTGGAGCAGAAAAACCAATATGATATTATAGATCAATCTCCATTATTAATAAAGTTATTAAAATATGAATCATCACTTACTAAAGAATAATATGCTAAAAGCAAATTTTTGTTAAGGAATGTAGGTACAATAATAATAGGAAGTCTATGCAAATAGTCAATTTACCAAATTAAAAAAAAATCAAGTGATTTTGAAAGTCATATAGCCCTTGCTAATAAAATTTTATTAAAAGTAAAGGACCTAAATATAATAAAAATACCAAAAATTAAACACTAGCTCTTAAAAGGGTGACACTAAAAATTCAATTAAAATGAGCAACTATGAAGAATTTTTATTATGACACTATTTATTATCTAAAGCTTAGAAATTAAATGTATTAATAAATAAATGATTCAGGGGCTGGGGAGATGGCTCAGTAGAATAAGCGCTACCCTGGCAAGCACAAGGGCCTGAGTTCAATCCCTGGCTCCGCAAAAATAAATAAAAAAATAAAAATAAAGAAATACATAAATAAATAAATACTGAAATATTTGCAAAGAAGGAATAGATTTCTTTCTTCCAGATGTCATAACTCAGAAAAAAAAACCTCTAAACAAAAGATAAAACAGTTAATGCATTTTTTCAATGTGAAAAATAAATTTTAAATATCCAAAATTAATACCCTTTCTATTCTACAGAAATAAACTCCCAGAAATGAAAATATAACATTATGTGATGGAGAAAAGAATCTGTCTATAATGTCAAGAAAAGTATTTCATGGAAAAATTGCATATATTCAGAGAAAAATCTATGCTGATTATTTGAAGAGTATAAACAAATCTGAATTTAAAAGAACAACGTATATATTGAATGGGCAAATTAAAATATCATATAAATAAAATATTCATGATTATATGTGAATTCTGTGCAGTTCTAATGAGCAATTCAATAGACTCATTTGAAAATGCATAAAGTTCACAGTAGTTAATGGAGCTTTAGAAAAGTTAACAAATTACCAAGATTAGAAAACTGAAATAGGGGGCTGGGGACTTGGGTCAGTGGTAGGACATTTGCCTAAGAAGCTGGAAGACCTGGGTTGGTCCTTGGCACCAAAACAAACAAACAAAAAAATCTTTCTTAAAAAACAATTCAATCAAAACAAATACAGTAAAATCAAATAAGAGCAAAAGTAAAGAAGGCAACTAAAAAACCGAAAAAGTGTTATTTACTGGGTGTCAGAACACATCATATGTGTATCAGATCAATGTTATAATAGTATATGAGAACAAATAAATATATTAGAAAAATAAAGCATTAAAAATGTATCATATCACATAGTACATATAAAATAAAACAAATATAAAAATAATATAATATAAATAAATCTTCTTGCAGAAAATCTAATGCCCTGTAAGTATGATCCAGGAATACTAGAGACTTTGTATGCAGAGCTACAAAAAGTAACTGTACCTTTGTAATAAGCACTCAAACAATTATTATAAGATTTTGTATAACAAAAATGATAACATCAGCAGCACATGCAACCCCAGCGCTCTTTTGAGGCATGCAGATTACAAGTTCATGTCCAAACCAGTCATGAATGAGTTAGTGTGACCCTATCTCAAGAATAAATAAATAAATAATAAATAGAAAAGGGATGAGACATAGCTTTGTGCAATAGCCTAGGCTTCATTCTCTGGTATGCAAGAAAAAATGAACAGAATTTTATTTTGCCTTAGACACAAGAAGGCTAATAAGAATAATATAAAGGATCTGAATGAACAAAGACTATGGGTCAGCTTGGTCACTAAAAATTCACCAAGAAGCAATAAACAAATTTAGAAATATTAGAAGCTACAAAATGATCAATATCCAGAGATAGCCAGATGTTGTGGTGCATACCTGTAATGCCAGCACTTGGGAGGTTCAGGCAAGAGGATTCTCGCAAGCCTGAGACCAGCCTTGGCTACAAAGCACGCTCAAGGTCAGTCTGAACTGCACAGTGAGAGACCCTGTCTCAAAAAGATGAAAAACAAAACAAAATAAAAATCAAATAACCAGTGATATTTTCAGGAAAAAGTTATGCAGTGTGGCAAGAGATCTAAAGTTATAGATTTCCTACAACTTAAATTATTTAGACTTCAACTGAGAAAGATTTTTCTGTTGAGTTTATTTTATGCAAAGATAAGCATGAAATGTATCAAAAGATATTTATGTTAGCCTTTTGTGTAGTTGGTAAAAGTTTGAGCTACCAGTGAAAGAAGAGTGAATCAATTAACATATAGGCACAATACAGTCTTTGCTCTTCTCTCCCATGAATAAAAGGTGACAAAGTAGAAAAGAATAGGAAAAACTTACATAATATAACTTTTCTTGTGCTTGCTTTAACAGCAAGCATTAAAATTACCTAATGATTTAAAAAAATTGTATATATAAATATACATGTATTTGGTTTAATATGTTCCTTAATAAATCGGGTTCATGAAGAAGAGATAGAAACTATGGTATTGATGTAAAGGAAGAAATCAACTTACAAACATAGCAAAAAGAAAACAAGAACAAGCTTTTTGTTACAGTATTTAGATACCATAGGAGGGCCTCAAAGAGGACAGTTCCTACCAATACAATACAATCTTCTTACTTGCATCAGTCTCTGGGTATTTGTATGCACATGTATCATGCAGAGTAAAAACAGGCAAATTTCTCCCATGATTATTTCAACTGACTTTTATTTTTTTATAATACAAAGAATACATAAATTAATTATTTCAGAGAGTGGCTAGTATTTATATTTTAAGCAAAACAAAACAAAATTAGTGTGACACTTCAGCAAAGCCCTTGCATCCTGGTGATAATAAAAATTTAAAGCTAGGATTGGAAGTGTGAGAATACAAGCAAAGATTTTCATTAAGACAGAAGAAAGAAATTAAAGAAAACAGCTAGAAGAGAAGAGCTAAAGGAAGTGCAGTACCAGTGGAGAAAATCAGGCTTTACCCTTAACGGTGGAAAGGGGTTGATCTTTCTTACAATTTCTTGGTCAGGATAGGGTCTGACTGATTACTGACCAGTTCTGGAGAAGATCATGTCACTTGAGGATTCCCATGATTGTTCCTGCGTAAGGAGGTATTTTATCGTGGAATAATCTTTTATCAGATGGTCTCCTGGAATCCAAGGGGACTGCAGGTTTAGGGCAATACCTAGGAACATTTTGACACCACCAAGGTGTCTGACAGTTGAATATACTTGAAAATTTTGAAAATATCTTAATTACTCTCAGTGTTGAAGGGAGATGAAACAGGATAAGTAATTTTAAGGTTAGTCAACCATTTTTTGGACAGACTCAGTGAGTAACATGCCTAAGTGAAGAGCTGATCTGGAATCTGACCCAAAGTTTAAGGTAGTAAAGTCTTGAGGCACAATTCAAATACAGAAGTACCATGCTTTACCTGGCCTTCTGGTACACACTGGGCATTTCCGGGTCCAAGTGAAGAGCCAGTGGTTTTCAGCAACAGTAGGTTCCCTCTTTTAAGCACAACTTTTACTGGGAAAAGCAAGAGAAATAGCAGCTACTAAAGTTACATATCCAAGTTTATCCCATTCCTCTTTCAGCTACCCATGAACTTTCATTCCTGCACCAAGTTTTCCCTCTCTTACATTCTAAATTGTATCCCTGTCCATTCACTTTTTGAAGCTTACCCACCTGAAAGCCAGATGGTCGTTAATGCTACTGAGTTTTCTACAACCAGGATGACAAGTCTCTTCCTATAACCCATCTGTAGAAATCTATGGAGCAACCGTTAACAAATAAGAAAAGATAAAGTCATTGATGTCTAACTTAGTTTTGCAGTTATGGAGCTACAGATCTATATAATGAAGAGAAAATACTGAGTACTATTTCTGTTTAGAGAAAATATGCAATTTTAACTTAACTGCTGTAATTGGGAACTATAATACTATCAAGATACATGGGTACAGCGCTATGGGTAAACAAATAATCCATCATTAATCATAAAGGGAATAGTGGCAGGCAATTGAGTAACATGAAGAATTTATTTTCTTGGCTCCTTTTACTACTTACTGTTTTACATCAGACTTGTGATTACTTTTTATTGTTAAAAACATCTTTGTGACATGTTATTTTAAATAAATTGATTGTAATATGGTTATTTAAGTTATCTAGCCATTAAATTTATTTTAAGATTTTGCACAGACACTATTTCAGTAAATCTGAATGGAGAAAATTGTGGCAAAACATTCAGCAACAATTTATTTTTATAAACAAAAAGCATATAACTGCTCTCTAATTATTAGGCTTTGAGGCATTTACAGCTAAATTAAAATCATCATTAGTTGTTAAGTGTGTTTGCTTTGATTAGTTCCTCTTTTATGGGGCTTTAGGCAAAAGTAATTTTGTGGTATTGTTATTAATGAATTTAATGTTAAGTGAAAAACCTTTAGTTGTTTGACAGACATCAACTCCAGGAATATTAAATTTTGTAAAAAATCATAGGGCTGTTTCCTAGTATTACCAGTTATTGAAAGTAATTAATTATATTCAAAAGAAAACGTATCTTCAAAGCTAGTATAATGGGAAAAAAGAAAATACTAGTCATTATCCCGTAATCACTATAACTTAATAATATTGTTAAAGTATAGAAAAGCACAGTCTTTGAACACATTCCTCTTTAAAGCCAGCTTTTACCATCTTGGAAATTTAGGCCAGTAACTTAGCCAACCTAGCGTCAATGTTTTTTATCTATAAAAATGAGGATATTAAGATCATTCATAAAAGAAAGATTGAAGGTTTAAGTAAAATAGTGAGTTTTAAATAGCACAGCATCTGATGGATCTCTGCCTTGAGTTCATTTCTCTTTTCCTTTCACATGATTTAGGATTAACAAAAATGTTAGAAAACTAATGCTAAACATGTATACAAAGGTATGCTAATATATTTAGCATTTTCATGCTACTTTTGCAGCAGAATTTCAGAAATAATATGCTAAAAGGGAGTGTCTTATTTTTAATAAATAAGAACAGAAAAAGTATATTTTCAATAATTTGCATCTATGAGGGGCTGGGGAAATGGCTCAGTGGAATAAGCGCTTTCCTGGCAAGCTCAACGGTCTGAGTTCAATCTCCAAAACCGAAAAAAAAAGAAAATGATATCTATGAGATCGTAGGTCATTTTAAAATCAATTTATAATTTTTTTCAATTTATAATTTTTGAGGGGACAAGAAATTGTACAAACTTCTACAATGTCTATTTTTCTATCTATTTATTTATTTATTTGTCAGAACCAGGAATTAAACTCAGGTCCTTGTGCTTGTGAGGCAAGCACTTATTCTAGTGAGACATTTCCCTGGCCCCACAATGTCTACTTAATCTGTCAACAAAACCTAATGATTAAAATGCCTTTGCTTTGCAGATTCTGATATTATTGCACATGGAAGTGCTTGATTGACCTAGCAATAAGAATTCGAAGGGACAAGAACTGTGAACTGCACCACTTTGGCAGTGGCTCTTGAACTGTCAGAGTGGCTCACCACACTTTCAGGATGGAGAATTGATGGCTAATACTTGCCCAGTGTAATCAGAATATTGATATTATAATGAATAGTCATTAATTTATATTTTATTATCAATACATTTTACATATGCATAATGATCCCATTCACTGCAGGTATTTGTACCTGTGCACGAGTTAATGTGATTCCTTTCTTTTCCCATTCCCTTGATCTTACTTCAATGCCTCTTCTCTTCCTTATCTGCATAATCTCTATTTCTATTTTTCCTTATTCCTCAACATTTTTTTCTTTTTCTTTCTTCTTCCCCTCCACCCCTCTCCTTAGATTCTTTTCCCATTTAAATATTTTTTTTCTATTTAATAACATTTATTATACATTTTGGTCCATTTTTTACTAAAAGTATTTTCAGCATGAGTAATTAATTCCCAACAATTGGAAAGACATAGAGGAACAATGAGAAGAAAATTCTGCCTCACAACATTCTTTCTTTTGGAGGACTTAGCTTCTCTGCAAATTGGGACATTTTTAATGCAAAAATAGGGATAATCAAAGCTACTTTTCATAGTTAGAATCCAAGAAAAATATAACAGAAAATAATTTGTTTTTATAGTCATGTTTACTTACAGGTGAAAGAGTTACACTATTACAAAATTATCAGAATGATAGTATCAGTAAAAATAAATCTCAGACTTCATAAAGAAAGATGAATTGTTCTTTCTATTTAAAGTAATAATCAAAACATGAAAAGTTGCTCTAAGTTTCATAGGGCCAGAAGGTGCTTGCAAATTGGCCAATGTAAAACTAATAGCAGACGGAAATCACTGTCAATAGGGTGATTCCTATTGACATTCACTAGGATAAGATAGCACTACCTTTCAGATGAAAAAATATAGGAAATTCCTCCCAATCAAAACCCCCACACAAGGGCCAGCCAGACAGCTCAATGAACTACAGTGCCTGCTTCAGCCAGAGCACAGCAGGCAGGCTCAGTCCAGGCTCGCTGTGTCTGCCCTGCCCCTGGGGTGTGCTGAGACTGCGATTGAGACTGGGCACGGGTGTATGCACCTATAGTCCCAGTGCTTGGGAGGCTAAAAACAGGAGAATCACTGTGAGTCCAGTCTATGGAGTATGACCTGTGCACGCTGTACACCCTGTCCTAAATCATAAAAAAGTCCCCACACAGATACTACATTAATCTGATATTCATATGATTCTTTCTTCAATTCTTCTTTTATTTACAAGAGCATAGCACTTAATGTATAGGATCACACAGAACAGTGTGAATGTGGAAGTGTGATGTTTGTGTAAAACTGTGTCACTGGGAAGATATAGTTGACACAATTCATTCCCAGCTGCCTGGGATTGGGGGAGAGAGTTTATTCTAATATAAAAAAGGGTCATATTTGAGAAATCTCAGGTTATTAAATATTTGAGCCACAAAAGCAATGCCAACATGACAAAAACAGAGTTTGGACTAGACAGCAGCAGACCTACAGCAAGTTATTTTTCTTCTGTTTAATAACAGTGGTTTCTAAAAAGTTGTAAGTATATAATTATAAGTAAATAATATTAATATTTGCCACCGTTTATTTAGTAAATCCAGTATTAGCTTAAATTTAAGTTATCACCAAAGCATATAGGTCAGCCCAGGGGTTCTTACACAGATTCATTAATATATGATATTTACCTCTTTCCACGATGGAGCATAATACTGAAGATAGGAAAAAGGAACCAAATCAAAAAGTTCAATAACAGTGTGGCAAACAGAAGACCCTGATACTAGGCTGGATCCAGTGCTGGAGAGGAGGCAGTTTGCTTCTCTGATGCATGGTACAGGGCTGCAATAAGGCAGCCTCCCTCACCCTTTAGGGTTTCACACAGCCCAAGCAGCCTACCAGTTGCAAACCTGTTCCACTAACAAGTCCTCAATTCATACATCTACACACCTACCCTACTCATACTTTAAAAACAAGTACTATAATGTCCAAGTACTATAATGACTGTTCTCAATTAAAATTTATGTATACTATTTACAGAACCAAGAAAATAAAATCTAGGTCTCCTAGAACTTTTTCTTATAATTGCCTTGCAAACGTTCTTTTTCCTTAACTGGCATTTGCCCATTTTCAATGAAAACTCTAAAATTTTTGCATACATATATCTAGTAATCTGAACAATTAATTTGAAGACAACAAAACGCAACATAACAACCATTACTGAATTCCTACCATCTTGTTTAGTGAATTCTATGTCATTAATAATACTTTTATTATTTTTAATTCTCTTTAAAAATTAATGAAAGAAATGTAAACAAAAAAGACATAAAAGTAAAAATGAAGTAATACATCAATGGGAGACAAGTCTATGTATCTACAGATTAACAAACTTAGGTCATGATTTTAAAACCCAGAGGTCTCTTTTCTCAGTAAATTATGATATTGTACTTGATGATTATCAGTATATGAAAAATGTTAACATTTCAGTCAACTGAGAAACATGCTGTACTTTAATAATTACAATTCTTATTTCAGATGTGATAGGAGGTTTGGTTTTTCTAATATCTCAAGATATCACTACACTATTTAACAGTATAATGTTAGAGAACATTATAGTTCATTTCTTCTTTCTTATAGGATCACTACCAACAGGGTTTTCTGAGTTATATGGAAGGAAGTGAGAACCAGGTCTCATTTTTAAATTTTTCTAAGTAGTCACTGAGCAAGTAAAGAATGAGCACAACTTGTGTTGTGGTGAAGTTGTCTTTTCTAGATACAACATAAACATTAAAATAAGACTGTAAAATCTAGCCACAATAAATGGTACTACATTTTTATGCTTCATAATTATCTTGCATAGCTAAATACTTTGGGTACTCTTCATTTTTTGTCTCAGAGCTTTTTAACTCCAGAAGGAAGTTTTGTTCTCAAAACTGATGTATCTAAAGTCTCTAGGCAGTATGGTGTAATGCAGAATTAGCCATGTTGACAACATATGTTAGTGGCTATATATATATATATATATATGAAAATATAGCAATATATATGAAAATTTAGAAATAATTTTAGATCACTTAAAATTATATAAAATGTAAAAATGCTAGGCATTTTATAATTAAACTGTATTTGCTGAAAAATGAGATTTAGTCATGGTCAAATGACTATGTCTTCATTTAATTGGCATAAGAATCAAAATTCAGTGAGTAGTTTTTATAACTGGAATGGTTTTGCTAATGCAGTGTTTTATATTTCCATTTTTTTACCAATACCAATTATCATAACAAAACACCATTAAGTTTTAAGTAAAATTTTCACAGATTGAGATATGGCTTGTTTAACTGTAATACTAAATAATTTGCAAGGCTTGACTAATGGAAATGGCTAACTTAGAATCTGAATGCATCCCCTTTCTCTCTCCAATAATTCCATGAAGCTTGCATTATTTTTACCAACATTATTTTAGCTAGGAGCTATCTGTGGTTGAGCGAGGCTTACCAATTGTCAGTTTTAACAAGTGTTAGATCTGGGATTCAAAACATACTGTTCTTTATAGGTATGAGATCTACCAATTAAAACACTTATGCCTCTCCTGTATTTATTTCACTTGATCTTTTGATATATTTGGAAAAATACAATGATAGAAAATAATACAAGAACCACCAAACTTTATCATTTATTCTTATTTCTCTTAAGAACATTTGAATGCAGATTGTATTTTTTTGTTTTCCTTTTGGAAATAGAATATAGTAAATAGAGTTGAGTCAGTCAGTAACAGGGATACACACTGTAAAGCTGCTCATCTCTTGGCTTTTTTTTCTTCACAGCTATTCTTCCCTCCTACTTTCTTAGACCCTTATTCCTGGACTAGATCAACAGACTTGTGTGAGATTTTCCTTGCTCCAGTCTGTCTTTGATCAAGTCTAATGTTTATATAACTGCTATGATAATATTCTCCAAACATTGCATTCCTTTGTCAACCTCCATTTCATTATACAGAACCTTATTATCTATGTTGTCAAACACTTAGCATGCAAAGCCCCATGTCACTAAAGTCTTTTTGAAACCCTGCTTCCCATATGTCCCAGTGTTTCTGTCTATCTTTCATCCTCCCATGGCTTCATTGGATTTTGTGGCTGCTCTACTTTCTTGCCAACTTTATTACACACATGCCTCTTCCAGGAGCCATCGTCAAGTTCCCTCCACAGCTTTCTTCAGGTGAAGTCTGAGTAGTCATGGATTTAGTTTATAAGAAATAACATTTAACATTTTGATTACTTCTTGGTTCAAGGTAGCAACCTGAGAACATTCTCGTGGCTTTTAAAAAATATCACAAAAATAAAAATAAAGATGTACAAAAAGTGAGTTCTCTGCAAAAGGCAGAAAACTAGACTGATGGCCAACAGTGGACTAGAGTTATTAATATAATTTTGGAAGACAAAAAACAGATATATCTGGTGACACATAAAACAAAACAGAAATAGTCACAATCCAAAATAAACAGAGAATCTGTTCTAAATGGTATATCTGAGGCAATTTTCCTGGGGGCTCCAGAAGGAGCCTCCACACAATCAACAGCTTTTCAAAAGAGGTGCATACTACCCATCAAGAGAAAATAGCGGTGTGATCTTTTGAAAATGTCAGTAACATAACCAAAGGCCTGTAAACACAGTGTGGATCTGAGTTTGAGGTTTAGAGTAGGAAAAAACAATTACAGGACTATTCTTTTAAAATATGTGAGGTAATGTGCCCTTTATGAGCTTGAATTCTAGCTACTTTAACCTGCCCAAGTATAAGCATTCTTACTCTTATTTAAGATGTTTCAGCTTGCTTTAGATCATAAAACTTGCCAATTGATATACACTCAGCCACACATCCAAAAAGTCAAAGCTTTTGTACTCATACATATTTAATATTCTTTTATGAACAAAGGAAAATTATAGAGTGAAACATGCTCTTAGAAATCAAAGCTAGGGCTCCTGGGAATTAAAACTGTCATTTTGAAAGTGATCAGAGGTACATATGAATCAGTCTCCTAAATTTTCAACACAAACTGAGTGCAGTGATGCAAAAGTGGAGTGAAAATGGAAATGAGATAGGTGTACAGGAAATGAAATAAAGGCCTTTACACTAAAAGTTCAGTAGATTAAAAAAAAAAAGTTGGGTAGATCCATGGATCAAAATCTATTTTTGGAAGGATTGTTGATGAAATTTCAGAATTCCAAGGCTATAAAGAAGATCCCAAGAGCTACTGACAAGGACAGCAATGGAGCAAGCTTGCCATATAAGAGGGATTCTCATTAGCAGCACAGGCCTCATGCGCACGCTCGATGCTGGAACACGACGCACACGCTTCCAAAGAGCAGACCGCCTCTGCGCTGTGCCCTCACTGGACCTCCAGTGTGAGCCATTCACGCAGTATATGAGAACTGATCTGAAGCAAATTTACTGAATTGACCTAAGGCTACAAAGATCAATGAGAAATCCTTTCCACCAAACTCTTTGACTACTGTATTATAGTGATATATTTGCTAAAATTTGGTATATTCCTCTATTCTTCACTGCTGATCTCTTGAATACTTAAAATTTGTTAAAAAAAATTACTAATGCATTTCTTTATTTTCCCATTTACCACATAGAGATCAATGGAAATCTTTTTCTTTTTTTCCATAGTATTTTTACGGTGTAATTTCAATGCCATATATTACCATTTCTGATGCAGATGTAAACATTATCATAGTCAATTTCAGAACATCTTCTTATCCTCAGAAAGAAAACTCACTGGGATAGGTTCAGCAGTCTAGGCGCCTGCCTGGCAAGTGTAAGGAGCTGGTTTGATCCCCTGTACCACATGCTGTGCAGGTCCTGGAACCTCAGGTGCACAACTGAAACTCGGCTCCGTGGTGCATGCCTATAATCCCAAAGCTGGGGTGGCTGAGAGACCAGGATTACTACGAGTTTGAACTACATAGCAAGACCCTGTATCCCATAAACAAATAAAAGATTAAAAAGAAAATGAAAAACCCAACATAACTGTGCTAGTACTGTCTACTCCCTGTGCCAGTAGTGGCTATCCCATGGCACAGCTGCCACAGAAGGCTACTGGTATCACTGAAAGCTCTAAGACTATCGCCGTCACTATGCCTAAGCAAACTTACTGTCATTTCCTCATAGATGTTCCTATGTCTAGATTCAAAATGAATGGGATGATAGAATATGAGGACATTTGTTGTTAATTTCTTGTACTTAGCATAATGGTTTCAGGGTTTGTCTAAGGGACATGATATAGTACTACTCTGTTCCTTTGTATGGCCTTATAATATTACATTGTGTGTGTGTGTGTGTGTGCATATATATATATATATATATATATATATATATATATATATATATATATATATATATATATATGTTTTATTCTTCTCTATCCATTATCTAAACCTGTAACTTCTGTCTGTTGAATAGTATTAATATTACTACACATATTCATGTACAAGGTTTAATGTATAAATAGCCTTTCATTGATTTGGGTATATAACTAGCAGTAGAAAGCTTATGTCCCATGGTGATCATTTGAGGAACTGTCAGACTTCTTTCCAAACCAACTGCACCATATCACTGCTCTAACAGCAGAGGGAAGGTATGAGTATTCCTATTTCTCCATATCCTTGCCTATTTTTAAGTCCTGACTCTTTGGTTCTAGCCATTCCAGTGAATGTAAAGAACTATTGCACTGTGGGTTTGACTTGTATTTCAATGGTTACTAACTACATTGAACATTTTTTGTGTGTTTATTGATCATGTGTCCATCTGTCTTGGAGAAATAACTATTTTAATTTCTTTACCACTTTTTTCCTGGTTTTCACTGAATATAATCAGTTTATTTCCACAATGGCCACTTTTAATTGCATTATCTCTTTATTATGGAAGTGGGAGAACTTCTATATTCAGGCCTGATATCATTGGATGGTCATTATCTTACCTAAAACATGATTCAGTACTGGTATATATTTTACATGTTTAACTTTTAATTATTCATATTTATACCTGAAAAGTTTAATATTTTCTGTGTATTTCATAAAAATTTCTATAAAACTTTGATATAATAAAGATAATAATTTTCAACTATCTTGCATTCATGGAGGAATATTTAACTCTCTTGATCCTTTCTAAGCATGGAATCTCAAATCATCCCTGAATACTGTGTTTGTGGCATACATCAATATATAAGTTAATCACTTGTCAATTAATTGTTATTCATCATTAGACTGATCACTGATGTTGGCTAAATGATCAATCATATTTTTATTACTTGGTTTTAAAAGTGCAGGTATATGAGATAAGTCAGACTCATTATGTAATGTGTTGGGTTAATTTGAAGAATTATCACATTCTTTTCTTGTGGAAATTGACACAAGATTCTTTTTTTTGGTTTTTTTTTTTTTTTGTTTTGTTTTTTTGAGACAGAGTCTCACTATGCAGTTCAGACTGGCCTTAAGCTCACTTTCTAGCTCAGGCTGGTCTCAAACTCACAACAATCCCCCTGCCTCAGCCTCCCAAGTGCTGGGATTACAGGCCTGCACCACCACACCTGGCTCTACACAAGATTCTCGAACATTTGAGTGGTATTTCCACCAGACCACTTTTTGATGTTCATCTCAGAAGTCACTTTCTATGACAGCTGCATCAATACAAACATAGTTACTTTATACAGGGATGTTGAGAGTTATAGGATCAAGAAGATAACACAGGGTTGTGGACCCTGGCTGAGCTTTCTCTGGCTGTCACGCTTGCCCTTGGGTAATGTACACCTGCCCAGTAATGTCGCGAAACATGTGATTTAAAATTCTTCAATTGGCAAAATTACTCATCATTTCATGCCATAGGCCTTGAACTTACTCTAAAACAGTTAAAGTCACACATATTAACGTTATTATACTCAGGATCTCTTGTCTAAGTCTATAGTGAGCAATGGCATAGCCTTACTTCTTATCAAAGAACTACAGTAAGTGAAGTTGTTCCAGGGAAGAGTGACCTAGGCAATAGTCAAGCGATCTGAAAGAAGAAGATTCAGAGAAATTCACAAACTTTCCAAATAGCAAAAGTATAGAAAATCATTTTAGCTCATTAGAGTTACCACTGAGGCTAGAGCTACAGTAGGTGGGTACAATTTCCCAGAGTTTAGTTCCCAGAAGTACCTTCCAAAAATTAAAATGGCACATTCCTGGGCTAGCACCTCTTGGGAGGTTATGAATTCTATCAGGCAGCTTATATTTGAGGGATGATTGTTCAGTCTCTTCATCAAATAATGGTAACAGTGTGAGGCATGTGACAATGATGCCTTTCCAGTATTTTCTCATACTGCAGATGTTATTCTAAATTCACACATCCTATAAAACATTTAGGACTTAATTTAGTAATTACTAGAAGGCTCAACATTATTCTTTGGTAATGGCATTAAAATTTCACTGTAACAAGAAATATTAGAATGTATAATCTAATCTTCTTGTCCTTTCCTACATTAGGATGTTAGTGGCAAAAGCAGAATGGGGCATTTCTGCCATTTGTCATCCCAGAGAAGCAAAATTGAGCTGTAATTTTTTAAAGTGTTTTTGCAAAATATAATTTTCTCATGATGTTCAGCATATAATTAAATTGATCTTTACAAACTATATAGTATATGTTAGCTGTATCAACAAATGAAATGGTGTTGTAGTCTGACATTTAGTCTTGCATACAAATAACAACACATTTCAAACTTCCAGTGTATTCTAAATTATGACAAATGTAATTTGCTGAAGATAAATTTATGATTTTTTAAAATTTCATGCTAATTATAAGTTAATGCATAAAATAAGCACTAATATTACTTAACTTGTAAAGACAGCATTAATTACATAACAAAGATATTGAAAGGCAAGCCAATTACTTTAGAGTATTAGCATATATAAAATTAAATAATTGGAAAATAATACTCATTTTTAAAAAGATTTCCCTTAAAAAGATATAACTGTGCCTTTAAAAACAGACAATAAACATTATATTTTAATTTTACAATATATACACCCTATTTCCAGAAACCATTTATCTCACTAATTGATCTAAAGTCCTATCTTACACATGTTGTAGAAGAGAGAAGAGAACATGAGGTTTTACTTCAAATCCATGAGTCAGTCTTGAAATAACTGTGGCAACTCAGAGCAAATACATCTTTGTGCTTCAGTTTCCTAAATTAATATTATAGGTACAATGTGTACTATGACAGTGAAAAAACCTTAAACAACAAATGGTTCATTTTAAGGACCATTATATTCACATTAGACATTATAGAATCTCAGGATAATGATAAGATTTATTATTGCTATTATTATAGTGAAAAAAATATGGGATGGGAATTGATTGCTTTTTTTTTTTTTTTTTTAATGTCTTTTTGAGACAGGGTCTCACTATGCAGTTCAGGCTGGCCTTAAGCTCACTTTGTAGCTCAAGCTAGTCTTGAACTCACAACAATCCTCCTGCCTCAGCCAGTTACCCAACCTCAGGACCGGTACAGTTCAGCAAAATATTTAATATTTCAGTGATGACTAAGACTGGTTCTTCTGGGTATTTTGTTTGCTTATTTGTTTTGTTTTCTTTTTCATTTATGTATTTGGTATAGGGTCTCACAATGTAGCTAGGACTCCTAGTGATCCTCCTATTTTTTAAGCCTCCCCAGCACTAGGATTGCAGCTTTTCCCACCAAGGCTGGACTTGGGGGCCAGCCGTGCACACCTGCTGGTGGAGCCAGCAAGGTATATTGGTTACTCTTTTAAAGTCTATCTATAGACTTTCTTGAAAATGAATTTTGATGAAGAATTAAAACAACAGCTTACCTGATTGGTGTAGGTTCTTGAAATTTAATGTCAACACAGAAAGAAGTAAATTGTTTCTAAAACTTTTATTTTTTTCAGAAATTCAGCAAAATCTCTTGCGTACAACCCTCTTATTACCCCTTAATGATAATATATGAAAAATAATACTACATTATTTTGTTACTTTATTTTTGCTAATAAATAAAACAATAGTATAAAATATCTTCTTTTATGGATATAATATACAATGTTCTAGAGTATTATCAAGTTTTCTTCAATGTTATGATTAAAAATGCAAACATAAATCTGTTTAATTCTCCATTGGAAATAGTTAAGAGCTGCCAGTTTTTCTTTAATTTAGGAGTTAACTAGTTCAAGTAGCTTGTTCATTGTTTTCTATTTATTTATTTATTTTTGTATTTTAGGGAATAATCTACAGATCTACAGGATGTTCAGGGCCTCAAAATAATAGGAACGATTTCTCTAGGTCTGGCAGGTATGTTGGTGGAAGTTTGATGAGGATTGCACTACATCTCTACAGCAATTTTGGGAGTGTGGCCATCTTCACAACGTTGGTTCTTCCTATCCAGGAGCACGGAATATCTTTCCATTTTCTGAAATTGTCTATAATCTCTTTTCTTAGCGTGTTAATTTTCTTTGAAAAGATCTTTGTCTTCCTTGTTTAAGGGAATTCCAAGCTATTTCATTTTCTGTGGTGCTATTGTAAAAGGTATGTTTCTGTTGTTACCCTTTTAATGTGCTTGTTATCTGTGTAGAGGAATGCTATTGACGTTTGACTACTGACTTTGTTTCCTGCTGTGATACTGAATTTACCTATCACTTCTAGTAGTTTCTTGGTGGAATTTTAGGGTCTTCCAAGTAAAGTAACATGTCATCTGCAAAGAGTGATAATTTAACTTCTATACCTATTCTCATTCCTTTTATTTCTCTCTCTTTTCTCATGGCTGTTGCTAATGTTTCTAAAGCTATATTGAATACAAGGGGTGATAGAGGACATCCTCATCTTGTACCTGATTTAAGAGTAAATGATTTAAGTTTTTCCCCAATTAGGATTATATGAGCTTTTAAGTTGTCATGGATGGCTTTTATCAAGTTAACGTACAGTCCATCTATTCCAATTTTATGTAGGACTTTGAACATGAATGAGTGTTGGACTTGTCAAAAGCTTTCTCTGAATCAGTTGAGATGATCATGTGGTTTTTAGATTTTAGTCTGTTAATATAGGGTATAACCTTTATAGATTTTCGAATATTGAACCATCCTTGCATCCCTGGGATGAATCCTACCTGGTCATGGTATATGATCTTCTTGATCATTTGCTGTATTCTATTTGCTAGGATTTTACTGAGTATTTTTGCATCTATGTTTATGAGGGAGATTGACCTGTAGTTCTCCTTTTTGGTTGTGTCTTTCCCTGGTTTTTGAATCGGTATAATACTTGCCTGCAGAAGAAATTTTGGGAGGACTGCTTCCTTTTCAATTTCATTGAAGAGTTTGAAGAGTGTAGAGATTATATCTTCTATAAATTTCTTGGAAAATTCATCTGTGAATCCATCAGGACCTGGAATTTTCTTTATCGCAGGCTTTTTATAATGTTTGGTATTTTGTTAGCTGATATTGGCTTATTGAGAGTTGTTATATCTTCTTGGCTCAGGTTTGGTAATTTGTACCTTTCAAGAAATCTGTCTATTTCTTCTGTGTCTTCTATTCTGTGAACGTAAAGATTCTCAAAGTAACTATTGATAATCTTCTGAATTTCTGCTGGGTCTGTGGGGATTTCACCCTTTTCATTCCTTATTGCATGCACTTGAATTTTTGCTCTCCTGTTTTTGAGGAGATTGGCTACAGTCTTATCAACTTTGTTTAGAACGAGCTTTTCGATTTGTGGATTCTTTGAACTGATTTCTTCATCTCAATTGAATTAATTTCTGCTCTGATATTTATGATTTATTCCCATGTTTGTGCTCTAGATTTGGTTTGCTCTTCTTTTCCTAGTTGTCAGAAGTGCAAACTTAGGGTGTTTATTTGTTCCCATTCTGTTTTCCTAATGTGTGAGTTTATAGCTATGATTTTCTGTCTAAGAAATGATTTCATTGCATCCCACAGATTATGGAAAGTTGTGCTTGAATTTTCATTGAATTGTAGATATTGTTGAATTTATTGTTTAATTTCTTCTGTGACCCATTGATTGCTGAGTAGGGTGTTGTTTAATTTCCATGAATTTAGCAGGTTGTTCTGGTTTCTTTGTCCTTTAGTTCTAGTTTCATTGCACTGTGGTGCAATAATATGCATGGAATAATTTCTGTTTTCTTGCATATACTTACACATGACCTCTGTACTAGTATGTGGTCTATTTTGGAAAATTACCCATGTGCAGCTGAAAAAAATGTGTATTCAGCTGTGGTTGGGTGGAACACTCTGCATATGTCCTCCAGGTCCATTTGTTCCAAGCTCTGGTTCAGTTCTGCTACTTCCTTGCTAATTTTTTGCCTGGTTGATCTATCTTTTTTAGATAATGGGGTGTTAATGTCACCTATTAAGATTGTGGTCTTAGATATTAAGTTTTTCATGTCCATTAAGAGTTGTCTTACATAGTTGGGTGCTCCTGTGTTTGGTGCATAGATATTTATAAGTGTTACCTCTTGTTCTTGAATTTTTCCCCTGACCAATGAATGTATAGTGGCCTTCTTGGTCTCATGTGATCCTTCTTGGTTTGAAGTTGAGACTGAGAACAGAGTTGCTACTCTTGCTTTTTTCTGAGATGCTGGGCATGTAGTATTGTTTTCCATCCTTTGACTTTGAGCCTATTAATGTCCTTTTGAGTTAAGTGTGTTTCTTGTAAATAGCATACTGTTGAATTTTGCTTCCTAATCCACTGTGCCACTCTATTTCTCTTAATTTGTAAATTGACTCCATTTACATTGATGGTTACAATTGAAATGTGTTGACTTATGTTTGTCATCTTATTTCCCTGCTGTTCTTTACTCCTTTTTATCCTGTGTTTAGTTGTCTGTCCTGTTTAGTGGGTTCCTTCCATTCTCATTTGTGGAGTTCTGGTCATATGGTCTCTGTCTAGAACATTTTTCAGCAGCCTGTGTAGGGATGTCTTTGTCATTATGAAATGCTTTAATTGTTCTTTGTCGTGGAAGTATTGCACTTCTCCATCATACTTGAAAGAGAGTTTTGCAGGGTATAACAGTCTGGGCTGGAATTTGTTTTTGTAAAGGACTTGAAGAACTCTGCTCCATGTTCTCCTTGCCTTCATGGTTTGTGTAGATAAGTTGGCTGTAATTCTAATGGGTTTTCCTTTGAATGTGATCTGCTACTTCTCTCTAGCAGCTTTCAGTATGTTGTTTTTGTGTTGGATTTCTGGGATCTTGACTATTATATGTCTCAGTGTGTTTTTACTTGGGTTAAAGTCATTTGGTGTTCTGTATGCCTCAGTGATCTGAATGTTTGATTGTTTCCTCATATTTGGGAAGTTTTCTGCGATTACTTCTCCCCAATTCTTTTTATGTCATTTTATTGACTCCTTCATTCTCATTGATACCAATTAATCTCACCTTGTTCATTCTGGCATCATCTTGCAGGTGATGGATTATTTTTTCCTCCATTCTTGTTGTTTTTAAGAGATTCTTTCTCACCTTTTGACTAGCTGCACCTGCGTCTTCAAGATCTGAAACTCTGTCTTTGCTTTCACTCAAACGGTTTTGAAGACTCATGATTGATATTTTTAGTTCTTCTATATCTCTTTGACTGTGTTGCATGCATTCTATTTCTTTTCTGTATTGCTCATTCAAGGAATACATCATATTTCTGATGTCCTATATTTTTTATGCATGTCTTCTTTGGAGGTAGTTATTAATTCTTTTTCTGCAGAGTTTCTTCCAAGTTGGGTTTCCTCTGTATACTTCTGGACTTGTTTCTGTATTTCAGATTCTATGATTTGAAAGATTTCTTTTTTTCGAAGAATTCTTTTTATGATTTCAGAAATTATTTCTGCTTTGAGTTCCTCATGACCTTCCTGCTGTTGTTTCTTTGCTTTAGACACTGTTAATTCACACATTTCAGCTGGAATGTTGCTCTCTGCACTTGTTCTGGGTGAGCAGTGGTTTTCCCCCAGATGTTTCTGCATTTGATTCTTTATTTCAGAAGCTATGTATTCAGATATATATATTTTTTATTTCAGGAATTTCTTTTCATCTGAGTTCCTCTATACCTTTCTGGTGTTGTTCCTTTGCTTCAGTATCTGTTAATTCATTCATTTCAGCTGAGCTAGTGTCCTCTGCACTTACTGGTGGACTTGAGGCCTGAGATTTCATTTTTCTCCTTGTCCTTGTTATTTTGTATAGCACTGACCTCTGACCTTTGGTGTAGAGCTTTGGTGCAGCTATAACCTTAGCGTGTAATGAGATTCAGGTGCCAGTCTCTTAAGTTTGAGTTTATGCAGTTATGCGTGGCCTGGATCTAGTTGCTGTGTTCAGTTCCTTTTTGCTGCAGCTCCTGTGGTTCCCCTCTGTTGGTTCCTGGCCAAGCTGCGTTGTTTCTGCGGCCCTGGGATGGATTCAGGTTTGCTGGTAAATGGGATTGCTGGGAGAAGTTCCTTCAGCACAGCGGGCCTGGATCTCTCACCCACTGACCGAGCAGCAATGGCTCTGGGACCCCGGGATCTCTGGGAGAGGGGTTTCTGGGAGAGGGCCCTCTGGCACAGCAGGCCTGGAGCTCTCACTCACTGGACTAGCTATGTTGGCTCTGGGGCACCTGGATCTATTACTGCCTATATTATTTATCACTGTCCCTATAATATAGGGACAGTAAAATTATTTTGAAATTCTTTAATGCCAGTACCCTCAATGGAATTAATACAGCTTTTCTATAATTTTCTTTAAATCATTTGACACATTTCAATATGGATATTTCTAATATGTTTCCTGTTCTTTCTACCAATCTGAATCAAACCCCTCTACTTTTCCCTCAGTCCAGTCTCTGAAATTTTCTTCTCTCTAAGACCCTGTCTTCCATCTGTGCCTATCCTTAGTATTTCTTCTATCCTTTACATTTCCTTCCACTGATAATTTTCATGCTATTCCAATTTCTTTGTTGCAACTGTCCTCGACCTTTGATATGATTCTGTCCTATTTTTGTCTCTCTTCTTTATGTAGAAAACTTATTGAAGCTTATAATTATTGTAGATTTGTTTCTGCTTTCTTGTCATATGAAATGCACAACAATGTTACTTTAATACCCACATGCTTTATGCCTCCAACCTTCTCTTCCCACTTCTCACACCCTGCAGCCCCTGCAGCATGTGCCCCTCACTGTCTTTCACTCTTCTCTTTGAAATTCCTCCCACCCTTGATTTAGTTTTCCGAGCCCACTAATTGTTCAGCGTCTCACTCAACGCTGTAGCACAGTTATTCTCCAGCGTCCTGCTCTCACCCTGGTCACACAACAGCCCAATTCACACTCCAGCTTTCTCTAGGTCATTGCATTTTCTTCCCTTAGTCTATAATTATATTTAAAAATCTTATGTCTAGGCAGAACCTAAGTGACATGCAGACCAGAATGTTCTAGACTTCAGTATGCAGTTCCATTTGGATTTCTTGTACAAAACAAAAATTAAAACTATCTTATATAAAATAAAAATTAATGTTTCATCCCCTGATTCCAAATATATATCTTTCAAATTTCATCAATTTTTTGATATTTAATTAAAAAACATAATTTATATTTTCATAAAACTAAGCATATTTTTATTTTTTCTTTATTCCCTCCAGAGCAATATATTTACTATGAAAAATAAATTTTTAGAGTTCTTCCATTTTGAAATCATAAATTGAAGAAAATGTCAATCACATCAAAGAGAAAAAGAAAATTGAAATAACAGATAATACATTTCAGATATCTTTCCTCAAATGAAACAAATCAGAAAATGATCTCATAATACAAATATTATAAGAATTAAAAACATATGACATCATCTCTATCAAATTTATCATGATTATGTAAATTATTGATTCTTTTTAGGATATAAGGAGTTAAAATATTGTCAGAACAGAAAATAATTGTAAAAACGATTTCTTTAAATTGGGTCAGGGATATAGCTCAGCAGTACAGCACCTGCCTGGCAAGAGTGAGGTCCTGAATTTCATTCCTTATACCAAAACCTAAAAATGAAACAAAGTAAACTCCCAAACTGAAGATAAAACTTATTTGAACTAATAAGAAATATTGACATTATAGAAGCTGTTCAGAAAGATGAAAACTATTAAAAAGAACAGAAGATTTGCATATTTATATAACTATACCTAATCATGTCCATTTTTAAATTTTAAAGATGAAGATCTTTTAGTATACAAACAAAACAAGTCAGGAAATTTTGAAGAAAAAAGTGGCAGCTATGCCACTTGCTTTTTGCATGATGTGAAAGGCAGTAATAATTGAATAAAAAATTAATAGCACTATTTATTAAGGAAATAAGGCCTGCAAACAGCTCAGCAGACTATGCACCTCCTTAGGCAACCACATGGACCAGGGTGCCATGCCTGAACCACATGCTGCTCGAGCCCCACCCCAGGAGCGCTAATCTGGACACCGAGACCAGTTGTGCTGGCACATGCCTGTCACCCCAGCGCTGAGGAGGCTGAAAACAGGAGGATCACTACCGAGTCTGAGCTGTGTAGTGATCCAAATATATTTTATTTGTACCAAATACACTGAAAAAAAGAAAAAAGAAAAAGCTTGGCAAACATTTATTGGTTATTTATTTTATTCTCAGCTACAAGCTATGTATTTATAAACATCTTTGTTAAATCTTTGAAGCAGCATAAGACTCAAACATTATCACTAGTCACAGTCTACATATGAGTCAACCAAGCCACAGAGAGGTTAAAACACTTGCTTTTGTTTCAAAGTTAGTAATTACAAGAATGGGACTCAGAAAGTATTTTATTGCCACATAGTAATATTAAACATCATACCACAGTTTTTAAGGTGTGGTGTATAAATCGTCTTCATCAGAACTATATACATTCTTACTAGGGTGTGCGTTTTAAGAACCTTTGAAGCCATTTTTTAAATATATGCATTTGGTACAGGTTTCACTACACAGCTCAAATTCCTAGTGATCCTCTTTTCAGCCTCCCCAGTGACGGCACTATAGGCACACGCCAACATGTTCTATCTCGGTGGCCAGCTGAATACGCCGAGGGGTGGGGCTAGCATGGCATGTGGTGCAGGGACTGAGACCACGTCAATGAGCCTGCCTAAGCAGATAGTCAGTCTGCTGAGCTATCTCGCAGGCGCTTGGAAGCCATTTAACAAAATAATCTTTGCGATCTTTTCATTATGTAAGGTAGAACTTCTACATGCTATTGCTGCCTGTAAGTTATAGTACTGCACATCATGCTATATTTCAATTCATGAAAAGAATCATAATCCAAGCATTGCTATCAGTGTGTAAAGTTCAAGTGAAGACATTACAGGAGATCTCAATTTCAAGGACAGAAAGTGATTGAAGTAAAGTGCTTTGTGCTTAATGACTTACTCTAGCCACCAGAAAAATGTATCAAATGAAGAACTCAGAGTTAGAAAATTAATTCTTAGAAAGACTCTTAGCTAGTATGGTAGGCTTAATTTATCTCTAGTTTTCTCATGTGTAGAAGAACACAGAAAAATAAGGCCATTTTCATAAATTTGTGATGATATTTATCTAAGACCATTTCTAATATGCCTTATAGATTTGGGGGCAATCTAGAAATGTAAGCTTTTGTTTACAATCTTGTCTTTCAAAATATAAAAAAAAATATTGTAAAATAATTAAAATTTCAAAGATATGGATCCTTAGAAGAAAAGTTATCTCTGGAGAGGGTGCACTTAGTATGGGGATCCAGAGTTAGAATCAATGCTGAACTTTACTGTATTGAAAAATTGTCATTCAAGTTTCTGATCCAAGGTAAGGGGTCTCGTGGAGCCCCCTGTGATGCAGTGTTTAGAATCCCTTGGTAAAGCGTCCTTTTGAGTTCACAGAAGATGACCTCACTGATATACCATGAGGACTGCATACATCTGTGGCCTGGGGTGGCCGCACTCAGAAGCAGCCCCAAGAAATGTCGACAGTGTCCCAGAGTCTGTCTTCAAAAGGCGGCCAGCAGAGATGCAGCACAGGTTACAGAGTCCAGAAAACATGTTGGATACTCCCCAGAGACTTCCTAAGTAGAGGCCAAGGGCTCACTGTTGTCCAGGCAGGGGTTAATGAGCTCACAAATTAGGTTATAAATATTAATGGCGCATCCTTAGTACCCACAGGCTAATGAGGTCTGGGGTCATGTAGGTTATATTAACATCAAACAAAGTGGAATTTTAGGCCAAAAGCATTTACTAGGATAAAGAGAGGAATTTTACTGATTAAAGAAAATAAAAGCTGTAGTTATTGTTGGAGATAAATAGCAATATCAAAATACAAAAAGCTAAACCGGACCATAGATAAAAGAAAAACCTGCAAAACCACATAAAAGTACTTCTTTCATATTGAAATGTGAAAGAAAACAAT
>PVKA01021622.1:0-29917 GCA_004027165.1 Ctenomys sociabilis
TTTTTTTTTCTTCTTTCTTTCTTTCTTTCTTTCTTTCTTTCTTTCTTTCTTTCTTTCTTTCTTTCTTTCTTTCTTTCTTTTCTCCTTCTATTTATTGGGTACAGGGCCTCACTATGCAGCTTGCACTCATAATGATTCTTCTGTTTTCAGCTTCCCCAGTGCCAGGATTACGGGTGTGTGCTACAATGCCTGCTCTTCATGGCTGGCTCAGGGCACCCAGGGGTGGGGCTGGTACAGGTTCAAACTTTGGTCCCTGTGCTTGCCTAAGCAGGCATATAGTCCACTGAGCTATCTCACAGGTCCTATGTGTTGGATTTCTGTTGAAATAAAATTACTACAAGAGCTAAATTTCATTAACATGTGAATATAAATATTTGTATTTATGCAATGAAAGAGGGTAAATAATGAGAACGAAGGATCAAGGGATATATTTCATGGTATTCAGCAGAAAACACTTCTCAGAAAATGAAGTACAACATAGTGAAGTACACACTTAACAAGGTGATATTATATATTGTTAACCAACTTATTCTGGATTCAGAGTTTATCTGGAAATCTACCTCTGTCTGATAAAGCTTTACAGTTAGGAGACCTGGATCAGTGCAATACTATTCATTCCCAGGAAAGTAAAGGCTTCACACTGCAGTAACAGGGATGGAAGTGAAGAGCACTGTGGAAAATAAAACAAGTGAAGCACAGCAAGACAATGGTGTGTGCTCTGATTATACATGAAAGATAAAACTGATGATTTCAAAAATATTCTGTAGCATTTCAAATCCTTTCTTCTTCTTCTTGTTTTTCTTTTAACCATTTTGTATTTTTTTTTAAAAGATGATTTCTGACCAGCCAAATAGCTCAGCATATTAAAGTGCCTGCAAGCAGTCGCAGGGGTCGGGGGTTCAATCCATGGTCCCGCTGTGCAGGCCTCACCCCTGGGACACACTGCGATGGCAATTGAGACTGGCGGTGGTGATGCACGCCTGTAATCCCAGCTCTTGGGAGGCTGTAAACAGGTGGACTACTACACTTCCGACCTAGTAGTGAGACCCTGAACATCCTGTAGACCCTTCCCTAAAATACAAAAAAAAAAAGAAAGAAAGAAAAGACGATTTCATAGAAATAGAGAGTAGGGCCGCTAGAGGCTGGAACGGTGGGGAGTGTGGATGAGAGAGGGGCCAGCCAGTGAGCCCCCGAGAGCAACGAGACAGGAGGGACAAACGTGAGGCTTCCACAGAGCAGCAGACTGACTATAGTTCTTATACACTTTACAAGAACTATAAGAGAGCATTTCAGCATTTCCCAATACAAGAAGGATGTGCGTTTCAGGAACTGAAAGTGCTAATTATCTCAATTTGTTAATTATACATTGTAAACATGGATAGAATATTACCTTAGAGCCTATAAATACTTCCTATTCCAATTTGTCAATTAGAATTAAAATTAAATTTAGAGCTAGGAATAATAATGTGTGTAACCAAAACAGGATTTTTATGCCAGCGAATTTTAAATATTACATCTGGCACAAGCTAGTAGCACTTGCTGCTGGGGAGAGACGAGCCGCCGACGGAGGTGTACAGTCCTCGCTTCTATCCGAAAGAGGCGCTGGTAAGTGGTGCCAGGTGGGCGGAGCCTGCACTCGCCCCGCTGTCCCCAGGAAGATTTCAGTAATGCAGGTAAACACAATGTTGTTCCTCTTCATTTTGGGGACCAAGTGTGCCATTCTTTAGAGAATTTCAAAGCTAACGAAAAATTTAGAGGGCAGATCCCTAATATGAGTGTGGAAAATCTGATGTGTACTTAAGGTTGTCTTCATATTTTAAAAAAATCATTAAATCAGAAAGATTAATTGTGTCTTGAGTTTAGTAAGTTTTCATACACCAATTGATGGGAACCTTGAAATGCTAGGAATTCTGTCACATATTTGAAAAACCTACGCTAGAAGACAGGGATTCACATCCCTGTGTTCCATTTTCAGTTTAAAAATAAGAGATCATTTATTTTCCTTATGAATATGGTCCCTAGAAGGAACAGCTAATGCTTATTTTTTAATTTTTTTGTCCAGTTAGGCATGCTTATATCTGGTAATCTGGACAATCAATTTGAAGCCACCAAGATGCAATATGATAACTATTGTTGTTCCTATCATTTTCTTTAGTGAAATTCTGCATCATTTCTAATGCTTTTGCTACTTTTATTCTCTTAAAAATTACTAGGGGGGTGGGGAGATGGTTCAGTGGAATAAGCGCTTTCCTGGCAAGTGAAAGGGCCTGAGTTCAATCCCTGGTTGTGCTAAAAAAAATAAAATTACTACTTAGAATCTTAAAAAAAAAATTGAGCGGGCTGCACCAAGGAATCAGAACAAAAATCTACTTACAGGCTTGGATATCAATACTAATGTACAATTATATGATCCGTATTTCTCTGATGGATGTGCTGATTTTTATAGAAGTTATGGCTTCTTAGGAGCTGCTGTTTGGCATTGATATGATGTCACCCTCGCTTGTCTTCAGAGACTGAGGCTTCGTATGTGAAACCTTGCATAATGTACTTAGACCTGGTGGGGGAGGGCGCTAAAGCAGGATTGCAAGTTGGGGCCCAGCCTGGGCAACTTAGTGGTGTGCTATAGACCTTGTTTCTGAACAAAAAAATAAAAAGAGCTGGGGATGCAGCCAGGGACAAGGTCCCACATTCAGTGCCAAGTTCTGGAAAAGGAAGGCCTGAGAGTGGGAGAGAGGATAGGGGTGGCAGACGGCTCTTGGAGGAGCTGCTAGTCTCTTAGCCTGTAATCTCTTTGTTCACTTTGCTCTCCAGTAGGCTGGGTCTATTCACCCACAGGAAGCACTGACAGTTACAAGGAGCTGAAGGGAGTTGTCTACCTTCAGATTGGACCAGACTCAGGGACAGTCAAGAACCTAACAGGAGAATCACTCCTTGCTGGCTGCAGCTCCACCATAATGGGAAGGTAGGGAGAACTCCTTTTCTATTTCCGGCATCAGGATAGGAGGGTGCCCTGGGGGGCATACAGATAGGGTTAGGGATGCTGGAACCTGGATTGGTGTTATGGTTTTCTTGCAAGGAAACAATATAATACAGGACACATTTTATAATAGTATTTTATATTATTTTTTTGCGTTTTATGGAAAGGTCTGCAGGATGTTCAGGGTCTCACTACTAGATCAGACTCATAGTGATACACCTGTTGACAGCCCTCCAAGAGCTGGGATTACAGGTGCGCACCACCACGCCCAGTCTCAGTCACCATCTCAGGTGCTCCAGGTGCAGGGCCACTGAGGCAGGCCCAGGGATGAAACCCCCGGCCTGTGCCTGCTTGCAAGCACTTTAATCCACTGAGCTACTTGGCCGGCCCCAGTATTTTATAACTAATCACCTAAGAATCATATATAAGAAGTGCAGGAAATCTGTTCATACACATAACACTAAAGCCTCTAGTGCAGTGCTTAGACCTTAACATCCTACATGAGTCCAGCTGAAAACCTAGAGCTCACAGCAATGCTTCCCACAAGCCCAACTGGAGGCCTAGAGCCCACAACAAAGTCCCATGCAGGTTCACTTCGTGGCTCTGTGCTGGAAAGATCCAAAGTTCAGTGGTAGAAAGTAGGAAGTCCATGCCAGTGAGATAAAGGATCTGGGCTAGCAGGCTGGAGGATCTGAACTGGAACTAGGAAGCAATGCTCAAGTAAGCACCAGAGCTCCCCAGCTGTGCTCAGCAACAGTGAGGTCCCCAGCTCCTCCGGTGATGAGGAAAGCTGAGTTCCCATCAGGAAAGTCAATGCTACAAGCTTCTCTATGAGGCTGAGCAGTGCACCATCTTCCCCTCCAGAGCGGGGAAGTGATGCTCAAGATGGGGACCAGAGGTCCTCCAAAGTTCATCAGGAAAGCCAGCATGACCGGGCCCTCCAGAACAACAGCCCAAGAGAACTAGCAGCTTCCAACACCTCCAACAGTTTCTCCACAGTTCAGCAGCTTCTCCTGCTGCTGGCAACAAGCCTCAGGTGTGTGTCCCACACTGAGCACCATGCTATTTTATTTCAGTTGGCTGTCATAAATTGACCACCAGTTAGAAATCCTCTACAATTAGGCATCTTCTGTAGGATGAACTGAGAATAAACTGTGGCCTCACCATGACTGGCTGTCCTAGGGGCAGACAGTTGTCACCATGTGCCCTTAGAGTTCTGGCTGGCTATGGCAATGGCTCTGGCCCTCACTGTGTTGCTGGGCAGGCGTTTCCCACACACTGTGGCTTGACTCACTGGTCTCTGGGGAAGAAATCTGGGACCTTATCTCTGCAGGGGCAAAGTTTGCTGCTTAATTGTTTATTACTTATCTTGTTGAAGAACATATGCTCTGATAGTATCTTGATTTTCTCTCCTTGATGGGACAAAATCCCTCACACCCAAAATTAAAGAAGGAAAATTTTATTTAGCTCACAATTTGTGGAGGTTCCAGTCTGTAATCAAATGGCTCCAAGACCCAGGGGCACAAGGCAGAACGCAGCAGTTAATGGTGGCAGAAAATAGTAAACTGGTAAGAGCAAAAAGGAGGAGCAGCAGTGGAGAGAGAGACTTCCTTATATTGTCTTCAGGCTACCCACCCCAGGTGGCTGGGCACGCCCACCCATAATCCCAGCACTGGATCATGAATTAATCACAAACTCTAGAAGCCCACCCAATGACTGCATAAGGCTTTGGAGGAGAACTAGCCCCAAACCATCAGAAATAGTATATTTTGACATTGAGCACAGTAGTGGATCTTAATCACATATAACACAGATTATTTGAGACCCAGTGTATGCCAGGGTTGGTTCCAGGGTAGCCCAAGGCCACAAGTTAAGCTTTTGTCACCAAGAGGTTTTGCTGAACCTTGGCCTCTTAACAGCACTGTCAGGATTCCTGTTTCCTGGATAGAGGTTATGAGGTCACTGTTTGAGTCTATTTATTTATAATAATCTCAGATCATGTGAGAAACTACACACAAATTACCCACCTCTTTCATTAAACTTTCAAATGAGAAACTGGGGAATGTGAGCAAGCTAAATTCACTTGGAGGTCCTGGAGCAGCAGCATGTGGCAGCCAGAGGAGGGAGGTACTTCAGCTGCACACTGTACGGTCATGGTGCAAGGCTAGAGCTCTCCCCCAGCTGGGCAACCGAGGGCAGAGCCACACTGACGGCTACAGAGCCTGGACACTGCCATGCATGGTCCTGCTGGGCTCTGTTGGCCTTTGTACCTATGTGAGGGTCAGCTTCTGCCTGTAGTGCATGTGCACCACTGGAGTCAGCGTGTACTTTCTTCTTTTCTTGCTGCATTGTGAAGTCCTGCTGAAAAGGAGTGCTGCTCTGTCTGCTGCTGTATTCATGGCACTGAAGCCTGTAACAGCCTACAATGCAGGACATGCTGAAGTGCCACTTTACACCTGATTAACGGCATCTTTGGGAGTGAGTACATCACTTGGGGTCTCTCTCAGATGACGTCAATCTTCTGCAGGTCTCACCTTCTCACAGCATAGCCGTGGGCATTCGGCGTCCACATCAGTGTCAGCAAGTTTGTATTATGTATAGCTATCGGGATGATGCTCTGCAGGTTCATTCATGAGTTCAGCTTGGAATTTTCTGTTTTTTAAAAAGGCTATGTTAGGGCCAGTGAGATAGCTCAGTGGACTGAGTACTTGGTTAGGTAAGCGCAGGGGCCAGGGTTCGATCCCTGGCATCGCATGCCATGCTGGCCCTGCTTCTGGATGCTCTAAATCAGTGATGGAGTCTGGATGTGGTGGCGCATGCCTGTAATCCCAGCACTATGGAGGCTGAAAACAGGAGGATCACTGAGTCCAAGCTGCATAGTAAGACCCTGCACACACACACACACACACACACACACACACACACACACACACACACACAACTAAAGGCTACGTTGTACTCCCTTGGGCACATGCATAGTCCACACTAAGTGAAGTAAAGCTGGAGCACAAAGACAGATACCTCATGGTCTTCTGTCCATGCAGAGTCCAAAAAGAAGTCAAACTGGTGGAGGTGGAGGGTGGAAAGAAGGGGAGGGACAAGACCTGTGGAGTATCCTGGGGCTGAGCAGGGCAAAGGACAGAAACTTACACCAGATGAGGGGAATACATTACGGTGTCCTACTATGACCACAGTGAGTAAATATATTACATATTTCAGATTGCTAAACAAATAGATTTTTAAATATTCTCACTCTAAACAACATGTGAGGCAATGTTCACGTTAATAAACTTCATACAGTCATGCCACCTGGTTTACATATATCACAACCTCACACGCATTCCATGCATATGCAATTATTTTTTGCCAGTTAAAAGCTCAAGTGAAAGTATTTATAGTGATTTAAAGTGATTTTGTCTGGAAGGGACCAGGCATTCTTCTATGTGTCATATGTGCAAATTAGTTAAACCACTGAGACATGTTATGGGCCACAAATGAAGTTGTCCTTAACACTCTTTGGTTTACAGTCTTTTAAAAACTGCAGCAAAAGACCAAACCCAGTTTAGACAGCACAGAGATGGAAATATTTATATTAGTCTTCTTCTTTTCTTCTTCTTCTTCTTCTTCTTCTTCTTCTTCTTCTTCTTCTTCTTCTTCTTCTTCTTCTTCTTCTTCTTCTTCTTCTTCTTCTTCTTCTTCTTCTTCTTCTTCTTCTTCTTCTTCTTCTTCTTCGCAGTATCAGGGATTGGACTTGGAACTTTGCACTTGCCAAGCAGGTGCTTATGCTGCGGAGCTATCTCTCTGGCCTAAGGGATGCAAATATAACTCAGGCTATTTGCCACACAGCACACCCAGGTGCTACTCATCCCTTCCAAGGCCGTGTTTTGTGACCTTGTGGGATGGGGAATCTCACCAATTTGTGTTTTGCTTCACCAAAGGCTGCATCAGGTCGTCAGAAGGAGCAGCTGCTGATAGTGTGGCCATGGATCAGCTCCAGAAAGGTGTCACCAGCCACACAGCACAGACAGGCAACTCCAAGACCTTCCTGAAGGGGGAGCTCCAGGTCCTTGGGGTAAGTGCTCCAAGGTCAGCTTCCCCCGCTGACCCAGAACTTGGGGAGGGAGAAGGCCCGTTCTGGAAAGAACAAGTGTCCCTATGGATCTGGAGGTGTGGCTAAGGGGACATAAACTGATCTCTTATACTTCAGGGTACCAAGATTGAATCCTTTAGAGACAGAGAGGACATAATCCAAAGAAATGCATTTGTCTACAGAGCATAGGAAGGACCTGAAACATGTATAACTAGGCTTGAACCCAAGAAAAGGGGACAGATTCCCAGGGGCTTCACCCAGGGCCCCTTTCCGGAGCAGGGGATAAGAAGATCTCCATGAGAGGGACCCAACCTCTTCTTCCAGTGATCCTTATATGCCAGCCTTGGCTGCCTTTATTCTCCTCCCCAGATGGTGCAGATTCTGACGGGGGTGACAGCAGTGTGCCTGTATGGTATTAACCAGCTTGACCATTTTCATTAAACTCTTCAGTGTTCCAAGGTCCTCTTTAGAACTGGATATCCTTTATGGGGATCCGTGTTTGTGAGTACGCTGGAATATTACAGCTTTCTCCAGGTTAGAATTGTGTGATGTTTCCTCCTTGCCTTCTCTTTCAAAAAACCAGTTACTTTACACCAAGGATTTTATGGCTTAAACAGAATATGTGACCTTGAATCTTCAGAGCACTAGTGACATTTCATAGAAGTACAGGTGAAGAATCCCAAGGCTAAGTGGGTTCTTCTGTTTTTAGTTCTTTGTGTCAGGTGCTCTGTTTATTGCTGCTGGAAGAAAAGTGACAATGACACTGGTAAGTGTTCTCTGGACGCTGCTGCTACAGGCAAAGTCTGCAGGGTGTGGTGTGTTGAGCTAAAAGACAGAAAGTAGTGTCTAGTTCTGATTCTTACTGAGTCTAAGAGGGCTATGCCCAGAACTTCCATCTGGAAATTGAGGCTGGGCCTACTTTTCCTAACCCAGTTATGTGTAATCATATTCTTATTTTCTTTTTCTAAAATTTATTTACTTATCTATCCATCTATCTATATTTATTTTTTATTAATTTTATTAAGAAACAGAGACCAATGAGGCAGTTTCAAAACCGATTAATAGGACAGTTTCAATAATTAATATTTGCATATTGTTATCTTCTTAGTGTTTATTTGCAGTACAAGATGCAGACATGATATCCTGTCCAAATATTATTAGTACAAATCTTTCTTCTCATTGAATTAAGAGAAAGTAGTTGTATATCTATTCTATTTTGTATATTCAAATGCAAAATGGTCCTTCCTTTGTATCCCCTTTTTTTGTTTAGTTTGAGATGGCTATTCCATTGCCATTTAAATATTGTAGGTATGTGAATTCAGCAAAATAATCCATTACAGTTCAGTAGTCCATAATAGTAGTGGGTTATCCATAGGACTGGCAATGTCAGAAGTTGTTCACTTGAGCCTCTCGAAGCTCAGCATATTAATATGGCTTTACTTTTTATACCTCATTTTTATACTTTTCTCCTGGATTGTTAAGACCAAGATAAAGCAAGAGCTATATAACAAGAAACGTAACTTTTGTATATGATAAGGTCAGTCAAGTCTCCTCAGGATTTATCCTGAAGCCCTGTACCTCACTTTGTAGATCCCTTGTCAGTGTCAGCCATGTGGATGAGTCACAGTCATTGCTTGACCAATTTGCTGTCTGTGAAAGCCTGAGAGAATGTTTTCTCTCCATGTGACTCTCCTTAGGCACACGCTATATCATTGATCACGTTGATCTGTGGCCCTACAATCTCCTTGATTAGAAAATTTGGCACACAACTGAGTTACTTGGTGTTATAGTACCGGTCTCCTGTGTCCTGAGTCTTCACTGACCTCGAAAGGCTAGGGCCAAAATGGTTGGCTGTCTTGCAGCCCTCACTTTTCTCTAATTCTTGGTTTTCAAACTTTGGTTGTTAGCCCTCCAGAAGAGAAGCTTATTATTACCTTATAACAGATGCAGTTGGGTTTAACCTCACTATCTGAATATCAAATATCTTAGGTATAACATGGAACAGGTATTTTCCATCTGGTATTGATATGTTAAACTTTAAGTCTCTACAGAATGTGGAGAAAAAAATTAAAAAAATATTTTTAAAATGTGAATAAACAATTACATATTTTTACACAGAAATTTAGAAATTTAACCATATATAGCATTGTCACAGGACAGCCCTGTGACTTTTTTTCTTGTCCCTTTTTTATTTGTTATCCTTTTAAAAAACAAACAAACAAACATTTATTTGAGAGACAATATGGCAATAATTGGTATGTCATGGCAAACAGTATGCATTTAGAAGACCAGAATGTCAGGCACTCCAAGCATGACCCTAGTAGTACACATTGCTAACTTTAGTGCAGTTGCTTAGTTCACAAATATCAGCATATATAGTTAGTCAGGGTGAGAATCCTACCAAATAACTGCTAGTTTCAAAAACCTGGTTTTTATTTGTAAATGCAGAGTTCAGTGTTCTAGTGACACATGTCTATCTCCTTAGACTTAGGAGTGTTAATTGAGAAGGTGCCTTTAGTCTCTGCACACTGAGTGACCACTTTGTGTTCTCTAAGTGGAGCAGATATGGGAAGCAAAGCAATGTGGCCAGCGTTTGCCTTCTCTTCCAGATCAGAAGCAGCTTAGCGGTGAACGTGCTCAGCACCATCGCAGCAGGAGTGGGGGTGGTAGTAGGAGCCATAGATGCGACAACTGTTTGCCCTCATTTGTTCTACTGTTCATATTTTGTGTTTCTGAATTGCTTTTGTGTCCAAATTTCTCTTTTCTAAACTTATATGAAAGGCCTGAGATGACTGGCCCAAAACGGACACCAGACTAAGACTCAAGTAGTAACATCTGGGAGTCGGGCCCCATGCAGAGAAGACTTGTGTTGTTTCTAGCAGGGTCTCCCAGCATGCTTATCATGCTCTCTGTGTTCCACTTTGGACATTTGCATTCTGGAAAAACCAGTCACTAGGGGATTCCTTAACTGAGTTTCAAGCTTCACTGGAAAGAGTACAGTGGAGGGTCACATCTATATGTAGTAGCAGGGTGCCTGGGAACTGGGGTCACAGGACAAGAGCTTTGAAGTATTGAGGGACAGTCTGGTGATATCACCGGCAGCATCTAAATGACTTTTGATCTAAATGAAGACAAGGTACAAACCCGTACATAGAGATTATTGTAAATCTTTTGAGTCCAAAGAAAAGTAGTTTGCAGTAGACCACAGAGAAAATTTCTGTGTCAATAAAAATTCTAAGAGATATGATTGAATCTGGGTTTCCTTTAGGCTGGGAGGCTCTGAAGTGCCAATTTTAGTAGGTCTAGGTGAGTGTTCTCACCTATGCATATCTATGCATCTTGACAAAGGAGAGTCAGTTTGTCATCAGAGTATCTACAGCCTATGGTGATTTATTTACTTAAGGTATTTATTTAACTGTCCCTCATTCCCTCTTTCTTTATTCATGGAACTTACTCCTACTGAGAGGCTGCGTGCCATTGGGGTGCTGCTCCTCTGCCTGCAGGAGGTCAGCATTGCACTCTCCCTGTCTGTCTTTGGGTGCAAGGTGATCTGATTTGTCACTCAGGTAAGTGGCTACCTGACCTGCTGGGTGCAGATTTGCCTTGCCACGTTATGGTTTCCTCTTTGTTTCTCTCACTGGTTCTCTTTCTGCCAGACCCATAAGCAGGGTCGGGAAGAAAGGTGGGGAGGCTTGTAGCTGCATGACCAATAGCTTCAGTGATCATACAGTCTTCATAATCATATATGAATATGTATATGGTCTCTGTGTGTGTGTGTGTGTGTGTGTGTGTGTGTGTGTGCGTGCGCGCGCGCGTGCTAAGCAGTCAAATGTACTGAAGGGTGGAATTTTATCTCTAAGTTATCTGGCTACAGAAATCTCATGGAATCCCAGGACAAATGTGATTCTTGCTGGCAGAGGGCATCTTTGACTGATGGGTGCACATTATCCTGAATTTCTACAGGTTGTTGTTGTCCAGTCAAGTGACAATCCACCCTCAGTCCCAGCCCCTCATGCACACATGTATGAGGATGTGGGGATTCTATAAAAAGTTCCTGCTTTTCCCATGACGTGTTACCACGTTGAAAGTCACCTGCTTGACTCCCAGTGTCCAGATGTGTATGTGGGATCAACTATTGCCAAGCTCAATAGAATGTGTTTCCCCTCTGTTGGTGTTGCTGAGACTCTGAAGCCTGGGTCCCTACCCTCCACATGGTCACATGACAAAGATGCAGATAGTAGCTCAGACCCAGAGAAGTGACCAGGCAGATGCACATTAGCTGACCCTTGGGAAGTGGATGCCTCCTCATCACCTGCACCTGTGCCAAGGAACATGACATGGTCCAAAACTTCAACTGACCACGAGTGCCCCTTTCTGTTAACTAGAGTCTTCAGGAAACTTCTAATGCCAGGATCTGTTTTGTGTGTATATGAGGTTTATAAAAGGAAGTCAGATGAAGCATGCAACTCGGGCCTGGCTCTTCTTATAGAACCTTTTGTGAGCTGGCTGGCAGCAGAACTGCCCAATGGGAGCTCTCTGTGGTGAGGGAAAGGTGGTGTGCCTGTGCTGTCCGGTATGGCAGCCACTGCCCTCTTGTCCACATGTGGCTTGGAAGCAGTGGTAACATGGCTGCCGAAACAAGCTACTGCATTTTAAATTTTATTTAACTTCAGATCATTTCAATATATGTAGGTAGTGGTTATTGCATGTCACACCAGAATAGTATATCTGATTTCATGAAAGGCATTACCTTTTTGAGACAGGAAACAATGCTGGTTGTATTTTTCCAAAATCCTGAGTAACTTTATATTTCCTATGTGGTCATTGAAGTCTTCTCAGGGTTTATCTTGTAGTCCTGTACATTATTCTGTAGTTCCTTTGTCTGTGTCAATTTGGCTCAATACTGAGTGAGCCAAACAGGTAACACAAGCTGTTGCCATTGGCAACCTTTGTAACTGAGAAGTGCAGCCACAAAATGGAACACACTTAGAAAGCCTCAGTGGCCTGTTTTGTAAATATTTGCAGTCTTCCTTGATAGATATGCCAGTCTACACCAAGAAAGCACAGGCTCACAAGGTTTGAAAATAAAAAGTGATGTTAAGTAAGGAAAGGGTCACACCTGGAGTCATAAAGTATAAAAATGTGTGAAGACTTTGTGAAAATGGTTTTCACAACTGATTAAGGTGTTCCATCGTAGTTCAAGGTGACCACTGTTGGTAAGGGTGTAGGTTAGGCAGCCACTATGGACATGGTATGGAGGGGCTTTAGAAACTAAAACCAGAATCGCCATATGACCAAGCTATCCTGAGTACATATCTAAAGGAATTAAAATCATTACATTAAAGAGACTCCCACAGGCTCATGTTTGTTGCAGAAGGCAAGGTTCCCATAGATTGATGAATCCATAAGGAAAAATGCTACCTAGGCACAACGGAACATGACATAGCCATATAATGAATTAAATTTTGTCATTGGTGACAAAATACACAGAGCTGTATTTCCTTTTCATGCTAAGTGCAATAATCCCAGCTGGTAAGGCAGGTGCTACATGCTCTCACTCATTTCTGGAACCTAAATTTGACAACATAGCAATAGGATAGTGACTGGTGGACACTAGGAAAAATGGAGGTTGGATATAGTCACACCAGAGGAATGTTTATTTTTTTCTGCAGCATAGTGGAATAAATACAGCTTAAAACAACTAACAATAGAGTTCAGAATAACTGAAGCGTCAAAGGGTCTTAACACAGCATGACATGTATTTGAGGAGACGGCACTGTCAGTGACCTTGAGTTACATTTGATACATTGCATGCATTTATCAAATTGTTCAAATCTTTAGTCCAAAATCATGGCAAATATGAGATGCCAATTAAAACACTGTAATTTAAAAATTTGTGAAAAGTTTAAATGGGAGATGGCAAGAAGGAGATTTATCTCTTTATATTTATATTTTAAAGAATGGACAATTTGCTATCATGTACTTATGAATGAATGAGAAAAACTGATTGCATGGATTCATGGTTTCACAACATAGATTATGGGTAGTTAGGAACACTTTCAGAGAAACACTCTTTTATGTACTTACAAAGTCTGTAAGGTCTCACACAGAACAGACTCAGTGATCTTCCTGCTTTCAGCCTCCCAAGCACTGGGATTAAAGGCACATGCCCCCATGCCCAGTCTCACTCGCCATCTCAGTGTGCTCCAGGGTCAAAGTCGGCAGAGAGAAACACTCTTATTTTCTCATAGTTGATGTTTCCCTACAACCCCACATAGGTGGTCCTTACACAGACCATTTCATGGCCTGTGGGTGACAGCAGCATGTCCTTCTTTTCTGTCATGGAGTGGGGTGGGGGTGATTGGGGACTGAACTTGGGATGTTGCACTTGCCAGGCAGGCACAGTGCTTCGGAGCTATCTCCATGTTTCTTGAAGCGCAATACATTCAACTTCCACAGGTCCGATTCTGGATTTCCCCTCATTTAGTTTGAGAAACTTGGACGAAACTTCCCTGACAGCGTGGCATTGTAAGCGGTAATTCCTGCTTCGCTGTATGTCTGAAGTCACCATTTCAGGTAGGTCGGTGAACTACAAAGTAGAAAATAAATCACCTCCTGGTGTTCCCATATACAGAGGCCTCAGTTAAGAAAGAGATCTTAACCTGCCCTTTGGAGTCAGCCAATCATAAAACAGAGAAGGGAGCCATCCAAACTATCGATGCTGCCGACGCCAATTCAAGTCTCTGTGAACCAGAGCAGGCAGCCTCATGTGTGCGTGATTCCATGCCAGAGATCACCGCAGGAGCGTTTTGCTATCACTGTGGCCCAGTGTCAGAGCAGCAGCATTTGTCTGCTGGTGTTGGTCAGGTAACTTCAGGGTGTTGTTTCTTGGTGCTTGATTTCTTGATAGATTGAATTGTCAGGCAACAGGTCTTTATAGGGATCTTCAGAAACTGACTTATGGTGAAATAATACAGAGACCTGCACACATAAGCAAATGCCGTTAAGAATACTGAAACCCAAGCCATCAGTGATTTATTTCAAAGATGTCTTTTCCTCATAGGCAAGCTACATGAGTCTGGGTCCACAGAAGCCAAATGGTCATGCACCAAACAGGGGAGAAGTTGGAGTAAATTTCAGTTGTGACGAAAGCCACTCCAGTACTCAATGTGTATCCACAGGGGCCAGGGAGATGGCTCAGTAGAATAAGCGCTTCCCTGGCAAGCTCAAGGGTCTGAGTTCAATTCCAGGTACTGCCAACAACAACAAAACAAAAATTATCCATACCAGTGGGGGCCAGTTTAGATGTCATAATAGTGAATCTGCATGGAACTTGGAGAAGATAAGGGGAAAAATGATGCACTTGAATCAAAATAATTCTTAGATAGCAAAAATAGGGACTCTGGGCCTGGTGGCACATGCCTGAAATCCCAGCACTCTCGGAGGAGGAGGCAGGAGGGTTGCCAGTTAAAGCTTAGACCATGCAATTTTAGCGACTTGGATTTTGTCATTAAAAAAAAAAGGAAAAGAGCTGTAGATAAAACTCAGTGCAGTGGCCCTGGGTTTGGTCCTTTGTGCCACAAAAGTAAAAGACAAGCAGAAAACAGGGAGAGCTGATGTAGCTTATTGCTCTCCTTGGTACTGGAGTAAGGAGCAGCATGTGGCCTTGATACGCACAGTTTATCTTTGATGAACAAAAAGACATTGACAAAAATTAGCAAGTGTTGATAATGCATGAGCGTATCATCTATTATGCATAAAACATTCTCTTTGCATGTGGTTTACCTCTGTCTCATAATTAATTTCTGATGGCAGAAAATATGAATTTTTTTTTTTTTTGTCTTTTTGAGACAGGGTCTCGCTATGCAGTTCAGGCTGGCTTTAAACTCACTTTGTAGCTCAGGCTGGTCTCGAACTCACAACAATCCTCCTGCCTCAGCCTCCCGAGTGCTGGGATTACAAGCATGTGCCACCATGCCCGGCAGAAAATATGAAATTTTAAGAAAGAGGTGACTATTATATTTCATAAATTTATATACAAATGACCTACAGGTCTGCAATGGATGTTTTCCTTATATTCTGTTAATAGAATAGCTTGTTTTACACTTGGAAAATGAAGCTAAGATCAGTACAGTATTTTCTGGGTTATCTTGTCCCTAAATATGAGAAAATAAAGGAAGATGCATCATTGTCACACTGTACCTGTATTTAACGTTTTCCCTGCATTAAGCTGCAAGTGTGCAAATACTGCATGCTGCTTCTGAGTTATACACTGAAAAGCCAAGGGGACATGTTTTCATTTCATTCTTCCTTTCTGCGGACAGGGATCTGATCGGGTCAGAAGGGACAAGAACTACCATTATAGCTCTCTATTGGTTGGCACTTTATTTATTTCTGTTTTTATTTATTTACTTTTTGCTGTACTGGGTATCAAACTTGGGACCTTGTGCTTGCCAGGAAGGTGCGTATGCCACTGAGCTATCTCCCCGGCCTTATCTGGCACTTAATAAGTAAGCCAAAACATTTAATTTTCATTCACTACTAAGTTTTCAATCATATACACCTGATATAATTTAAGTTTTCAATCCTATACACCTGATATAATTTACCATGTTCAGATATTCAGATTAACAATATTCTGATGTTGCTGTATATGCAGAATATATAGTTGGATTCATCTATACTATAGATGAATTGGAGAGGTGATGTGTGGTATGAATACATGCTGAAGTTAATGAAGGCGCGCATGGGTGAGGGTTTCTGAACAGGCTGGAGAATTGCGTACTGTGTACACCAAGTGTGCTCGGGACAAACCACGCAGCTACCCACAGAGTCGCTTACATGTTTTGAAATTGTTCATGTTACCAATGTTTGAGAAGAGCTGTTGACATCATTAATCAATAAAATGGTTGAGTTTGTCTCCACTCTCACAGGAAGTGTGCTTACCCGACAAATGTTCTTGCCATCCACCTTGTAGGTGAGCATGGAGAGAGGAAGGCAGATGAAAGCCTGCAGCCAGTTCAGAATCATTAAGACAGACACATGTATTTTGCGCCAATCACAATCTGAGACACCTGGGTAAGAGACAAAACAAACCACACTGTCAGCCACTCACACTGACAAAACAAAAACCCAATATACATTTTAAAGACAATGTCAGGACTTTTTTCCAGGAGACTATTTTAGTTTATGTACAACATTGTGGCCACTCTTAGACTTGACACCTTCAAATACCATTATAGCATTTACTGAGAAGAGTCTATTACTGAAGTAGTGGCTGTTTCCAGAAGCCCAGGGGAAGCAGGTCAGTCTTCCTTTCCTAAGGCACAGTCAGTGTAAGCCCCATACTAGAACTTAAGACCTCTGTACTCTCTCAGTACACTACACCATACAAATGAGCTCCTTTGCCTTTACTTAAGCCATCATTATTGTACTTCGCAGTTTCACTGACCAAAGTAATATCCTGGCATCTCTGTGTCAACCACATCTTTAGCCAGTGGATTCCACTACACTTAAATATTCCCAGCTCATTCTCACTGGAAATTCTCTATTAGGAATCTATTGGGAATGTTCACTTACCCCCAGAGCTTTTAGGTTCCTTTTCAGGAATTTCTGCAGGATGTTTTTTAGATATGAGATGGTATCAGATGTTTCCATTGTTTTTAATGAGGTTCTTTGGTTTTGATGTGGGGGTGTGTCTACAGCCATCCCAATAGAATCCACAGTTTTATTCATTCTGTAATAGATGGCTATGTGTTAACTACAGCAGATGTACATACTCTATGTGCAAAATACTGAACTCATGTTGTCCTGTTTGGAGGCACTAGATCTTCCTTTTTGGAATGAGAATTTCTTACATAATGAGAATTTATTAGCCAAGTAATGCTCGTATGTCCCTGCTACAAAGTATGATACTTTAAATATGTTCTAAGTGTGAATAGCAGGATACATCAAGGACAGGGAGGATTCAGACTGGGAAATATCAGGTTCCAGGTAAGGCCACATATTGCATATTAAGAAATGCTCTGAGGACTTTCAGGAAGATGGTGGAGAGGTAAGCATCAGAAAAAGCCTCTCTGAGATCTGGTGTCCAGACACTGGAATATAGCAGCTCAAGGAAGAGAAGAAGGAGGGAAGTCAGTCCCTGGGGCCCAGGAATGATAAGATGCATGAACTGAAGCCCACAAGGAGGGGGAAGAGAGGCACTCAGTGAAGAAGGAAGTGCCGGGCAGCATCTTCCCCCTAAGTCAGGACTCACTGTGTGGGAGAAAAGGCTCAAATCTGCAGACACTTAGCGACTGTTGGCAACCCAAGAGGCCTCCATGGAGAGATGCAGTAGTGAAGTGGAACAGTGGGCATCGTGGACTTCACTGAATCGAGAGTGGACCAGAGTTGGCCATCCCACCGGAGAGGGCAATTGGCCAGGAGTCATCTGGGCGAAGTGCCGGCTGAGCTCAGAACTCAACAACAGCTTGCTCCATCTAGTGGCTCCCAGTAGAGTTCAAGCCAAGGAACATGTACTGACTGCTGGAGGCTGCATGGCCAGAAACTGGCTTGCAATTCAGGGGAAATAAAAGTGTTGCCTCGCTGAGTCTATCCACTCTGACTTGCTAGATAAATCGACATGGGTTTGAACTCTATCTTCACATGTTGTCTACAAATGATAGAAGAGATACACTTTGAAAGGAGCATCTCCTTTCTCCTTTTCTTATTTTAGGGAGGGTCTATAGGGTTTTTAGGGTCTCTACTAGATTTGACTCCTAGTGATGCACCTGTGTATAGCCTCCCAAGAGCTGGGATTACAGGGACACGCGACCACACCCAGTGTCAATCATGGTCTCAACATGCCCTGGGGGAGGGGCTGGCACAGCAGGCCTGGGGATTGAACCCCTGGCCCCTGCACCTACTTGCAGGTGCTTTAATCCACTGAGCTATTTAGCTGGCCCTATTCCTTTCTCTTTTTGTTGTTTTCATTTCTTCTTCACTGTTTGATCTTACGTTTATATGGTTTCTAGTTTTAGGGGCTGTTGTCCTGCTCTGTTCTGCCCTCTCTTTCTTCTTGTCTTTTGCATGTTTCCCAAAGTTTGCATGACCCTCGTATGCCCTCAACCTTGCTCCTAATCCCTTCCTCTTATTCTATTTCTCTATTTTGCCCCTTAGAAATCTTTAAATTTTATGCTCTGAAGGTAAAGTTGGCATACTGTGGGCTTACTTGCTGTATATAACTTTCTGAATTGTTTTAGACTTTGTTATGTAACCACAAGTATAGTTCAAATGGTTGAAGGTGGAAAATCAATAGTCGCGTCCGTTTGTCATTTCCTTGGTGAGCTTGATGCTACTCTTGCTGCTGATTGTCCCGCTTTAGCCAGTGTCACATATTGTTTTAGCAAGCGGCTCTTCCTGGTATTCTAGGACTGTGATTGCCTAAGGGGCATAAAAAATATTACCAGGCTGGGCCAAATAGGCAGCGACTTCTCATCCCCAATAAATGGAAAAGGCAGGATCTCACAACAGACTCAAAACTTAAAAGCCAGTTATGCCTGGAAGACACCACTGAAAAAGTCATTTCCTAAGGGTTCTAAATCTGAGCAATAAAGCTCCTCACCAAAGGTAATTTAACAGCATCAACTTAGGAATTAAACTAAAATAATATATATAGAAAATGTAAAGATACTTAAAAAAAGGTGAAATCCAAGACATTCAATTCAACAAATGCAAACCCAATCTGACAGCCACTGATCTGGTCTCTCTGAAGTATTAATAACAATGAAAATGAATCTCTAGAAAAAAAATTCAATCAGAAATAAATTCTCAGAGATGGTGCCTATATGAAAAACATGTTTAGTGACTTCAGAGCAGTCACTAAACTTTTATCTGTATGATAAAAAGTAGAGGATGTCAGGAAAAGGATGGAAATTGTAAATGCCCAAGACAGGAAAGAAATGGATTCCAAAAACAAATTCAAGCAGATATCTAGAAGATTAACAATTTCCCTGAAAGAATCCACAACAGAATAAAGAACCATGAAGACAGAACATGAAGTATAGAAGACAGTCTTGTGGTTAGCGACGATGAAAAGAAAGATTTCTTAAAAGTAGCAAGGAACCACAGGAAATCAATCCGGGAGGTACTAGATGACGCAAATAAGAATAACATCAAAATGACTGGAGTGAATGAAAATGCAGCAGACAGCAAAAATGATGTAAGAAACCTTTTCATAGGTGTCACAGCAGAAATCTTTCTTGTCAGGGTAAAAAAATTTGACGTACCTATAACTGATGCATACAGAATGCCAATTGGTCATGAGAAAAAGAATCTACAGTCAGGAATATCATAATCAAGATTCCATAAATTTAATGCTGTAACCTTAAAATCAGTTAGGGAAAAGAAATAAATTACATTTGAAGGAAAGCCCAGGAGAATCACATCTGTCTTCCCAGAGCAAATCCTCAAGTCAAGGAGAGTGTGGAGTGAGGTATTTCAAGCTCTAAAGGAAAACAACCTTCAACTTAAATTGATATATCTCAAATACTATCCTTCAAAATTGATGGATAAATAAGATACTTCCATAAAAGTATATCTGAGGAAATTCAGAACCACCAAGTCATCACTCCAAAATTTTCTGAAAGATATTTTAGAGACAGCAAGGACTAAAACTGCATGATGCTTCAAAGAATTAATCTGCCAGGCAGGGAAAATAATTAAACGGTGTGTGTGTGGGAAAGAGTGAACAACAGGAAAAGAACATGGCCAGGAAAGCTCAGGGCACATCAGTTATAACCACCAACATCAGTGGTTTCAGTTCAGTTCGAAAGAAATAGACTCGCAGAATGGACCAAGAAGCAAGGTCCAACAGTATGTCGCTTAAAAGGAACATAGACTGACAATCTTAGGATGGAAGACAATACCCCATGTACTGTGAACACAGAAAAGCACAGAGGTGGCTATTCAGAAAGTGCATATGAAGCCTAGACTGATTAAGAGAAAGAATGAAAGTCACTATATCTTTGTAAAGAGAACAAATAAGAGAAAGAAATCCAATTACATCAAGCAAACATTAACAGACATGAAAAGTAAAATAAGCACTGATGTAACTGTATTGGGGAATGTCAATACCTCACTGTCACAAATAGATCAACCCAACAAAAAAGTCAACATGGAAATTTTAGAACTGGACCAAACTTTTGAAGACATGGACTTTGTAGATATCTGCAGAGTGTTCCACCCCGCAACATCAGATTACACATTTATCTCAGATGCACACAGGTTGTTCTGCAGAATACACCACATACTAGCTCATAAAATATGCTTAAATGATTGGAAAGGAAGTAAAATTATGCCATGTATATTATCAGAATGTAGCATAGTGAAATTGAAAATCAATGGCAAAAGAAACCACAAGAACTTTTTTTTTTATTTGGTTTTAATTTAAAGAGTAAAACAAAAATGACAGCAAAAGCATATTGCAAAAACAAAGGAACAGAAGGAACAATATTGTACAAATATTCAAAGTGAGAATAGCAAATTCACAATAGTTGTTATGTTAATTATTTTTATATTCAAATCTGTTGGTCAGATTAACAGATATAGGTATGCAATGTTGGACAAATACTTGAATTTTTTCTTTTTCTTTCTTTTTTTTTTTTTTTTTTTGTCTTTTTGAGACAGGGTCTCACTATGCAGTTCAGGCTGGCATCGAGCTCACTTTGAACCTCTGGCTTGCCTGAGGCTCAAACCTGAGGTTTGAACCTCTGGCTTGCCTGAGGTTGTTGTGAACTCACAACAAACCTCCTGCCTCACCCTCCCAAGTGCTGGGATTACAGGCATGCGCCACCATGCCCAGCCAAATACTTGAATACTTTTTTAAATTTATTTTTTATTTTATTGAAGTAGAAATATCAATCAGACAGTTTTAAGACACCTTAACAAGACAGATTCAATAAATGAATACATCGCAAACTGTTTTCATACCATTTTGGTATCGTACAAGGTGCATACATGATATTATACTTACAGACATTATTATAGCAGATGTCTCTTATCAGTAAATTAAGAGTGTAGCTGTTTACTTATTTTTTATACCTGAATTATATCAAAAATTCAATAATTATTTTCCTAGTGGATGACCATAGTACTAGAAACCAACATAATTTCCTGTCCAAGAACTTCACAAACCATGCAAATAACACACTCATGAACAACCAATGAGTCACAGATGAAATTAAGGGGGAAATTAGACAGTTTCCATAATTAAATGATAATACCAGTACAATATACAAACAATGCATTCCGATAAGGGAAATTTATAGTAGTGAATATACAAATTAGGAAAACAGCGAGCTTGAATAAACAACTTAAAGTTGAACCGCAAGCTTCTAGAAAAAGAAGAGCAGACTAAGTATATATGAGGGAAGAAATTATAAAGACAAGAGAAAAAACTAATGCAGCAGACACTAAGAAAATAATGCAAAGAATCAATGACAGTCAGTTCTTTGAAATATTAAATAAAATAAAAAACACTTAGCTGACATTATCAAAAATGGGAAAAATACTCAAGTCATGCAATTGGGAATGAAAAGAATGAAACCACAACGAACCTCACAGAAATCCAGAGCACCATCTACCCTTACTTTAAAAACATACATTCTGATAAGAAGGAAAATACAGAAGAAACTGACAGATTGCTAGGTATATAAATATTACCAAACCAATATTAACCAATGAAATTGAAGATGTAATAAAAATATACTAGCAAAGAAAAGCCCAGGTCTTGTTGGATTAATTGCTGAATTTACCAGAAATTTAAAGAAGACTAAAACCACTACTTCTCACACTGTTCAAAGAGATTGAAAAGAGGGAAGTAATATTCCCAAATTTGTTCCTGGAAGCAAGACTTAGCCTGATACCTAAACCAGAGGAGAAAAAAACTAAGAAAGAGAACTATAGGCCATTCTTCCTAATGAACATAGATGCAAAAACCCTCCAGAGGATAAGGGAAAATGGAATGCCACAAATCATCAAGAAGATTATATACTGTGATGAGGTAGGATTCTCCCCAGAGATGAAAATTTAAAAAAAATTAATACACTGTGTTAAATAAAGCCAAGGGCAAAAAACATATGATCATCTCAATAGATGCAGAAAAAGCTATTGACAAAGTCCAACACTTGTTTATGAGAAAGACCCTACAAAAATTGGAATAGATGCTCTGTATTTCAATCTGATAAAAGCCATCTATGAAAAATAGCCAAAAACATCTAAATGGTCAAAAACTGAAAGCTTTCCCTCTAAAATAAGGAATGTGACAAATATGTCCACTATCATCAACTTTAGCCACAATTATATAATAAAGAAATAAAATGAATAATGATAGGAAAGGAAGAAATTAAATTATCATTTGTAGATGACATGATAGTGTACATAGAAGACTCTAAATAAACTCCACCAAAAATAATCAAATTCAGTCCTATAGCTGAATACAAAGTCAATGCCCAAAAATCAATAGTATTTCTGTAACCAAAACAAATGCAATGAGAAAGAACTTAGGAAAACCACACCTCTCCAGATAATATTCCCCAAAATGAAATACCTAGGAATCACTCTAAAAAAGAAAATAAAAGACTTCAACATTTAAAGGTATAGTACTCTGAAAGAGACCAAAAAGTACATTAGAAAATGAAAAGATTTAATGGAATTTTAATAAGAATGCCAACAGCATATCTCACAGAATTAGAGAAAGCAATCCTAGAATTCACTTGGAACCAGAAGAGACACAGAATAGCAAAGGAAGTTCTGGGAAGCATAGGCACGGCAGGGAGCAGCAGAATCCTGGACCTGAAATCGTACTACAATCCTACTCTGGCAAAATCAGCATGATCCAGGCAAGAAACCAGACCAAGGATCAAGGGGATGGAGTTGAAGATGCAGAAACTTCTACAGCCAAACACACAGATTTTTGACGCAAAGGCCAAACATATTGACTGGAAGAGAGATAACCTCTTTGCTTTAAGTATTGCTGTAAAAACTGGTTTTCTATGTGCCAAAGATTTAAATTAGACCCATATCCTTCACCATGCACTTTATTAAAATTGAAATGGATCAAAGATCTAATTATTAAAACAAGAAGTTAAATCTGTTGGAAGATGGAGCAGGCAGAAGTGTTGCAGACACTGGTGTAGACAAAGACTTTAGGAACAGAACCCCAGCTGTTAGGAACCATAACAAAAAATTAAGATCTTGGATTTCATTTTACTAAAAACCTTTTGTGCAGTAAGGGAAACCACCAACAGAGTGAAGAGACAACCCACAGTGTGGGACATAATTTTTCTCACCTGTTTCTCAGACAGAGTTACTGTCTAGAATATATAAAGAATTAAAAAAAATCAGACCTCTCCTGAATTTAAAGACCAAATCCAAAACAGGCATCTGAAAGAAACAGAGACTTCTCAGATGAATCAACAGATATGGCAAATAAATTTATGAAAAGATCTGGCCTACGCTCATCTTTCCAAAGGCTCTTCCTCCTCCCCTTTTTCTGTTTAGAGAATGACATCACAATGTACCTTGGCCACTGAAGTCAAAACACAAGATGCACCTTGCTTCAGGTGTGGACTGTGAAGCTCGATCCCTGTAGGGGTTAACACCTCTTCACATCCACCCATGTATTTTCATCCCATCTCTCCCAGATTAGTAGCTACACCCTCATGCTTCCCACTAAGAATGCCTGCTGCAAGCGCAGCTGTGCTACACCTGCAGTCGCAATGTTCTGAATTTTGCTTGCAGATGATGTCCAAATATTCCTCTGTCACAGTCTCATCATATTAGTTCCTATACCTTAAGTTGGGTCTGGAGGGAAGTAAGGCTGAAAAAATTATTGCTTCTGAATCATACTGTATGTTTCCTGCAGAACAAATTGTACTGCACAAGAAGGGCAGAAGTCAAAAATGAAAAAATAAAACTACTAAAACACTAAAGATTTCCATATTATGTAAATAAGATTCTGAAATGCTCAGTTTTGAACATCTACAAACAGAAAGCAAGGAAGAACAGTCTCTGCTCCGTGCTCAGCTCTGCTCAGTCTCCATAGTCTGCATGTTTACACCTCAGAGAATGGACAGAAGTATTTTCTGTTGCCTTAAATAATGAAGAACAGAAAGGGTTACCTGCTTGTGTTTGTCCCAACGCAGATGTAGGAACCTGGAATCGTCTTACGCTCGTGCCTTTTTGTACCTGTCTAAGGCTGACATGAAAATGGGAGGGAGAAAAGCTGTACTCTCATCTATGAGTTATCTTTTTTTGCTGTATTTCTACACCCAGAACGCTGCAGATAAGAAGTCCTGATGGTTTTGTAAAACACCGAGTGTATCATGTTACATTGCCCAAAATTAGACATTGTTCTCCATTATGAGAATAACCCGCAGGATGGGAGGTGGGTTGGCTTTAAGAAGCTTTACCCATTTCTTTCTGTTAATCTGGCACAGACTGTAGGCATTCTCTTACCTAATAAATAAAACCCTAGCCTTTGGAATCATCTCTATGAAGATAACATTCTCACCCAACTTCTACTTGTGTCCTCCTATTGTACTCATTATATATTCATGACATCTAATTCAGTAATAAAACAAACAAAATGTAACAAAATCCATCTCCCTATCTATCCATGTATTATAAACTCAACTATATCCAGAAAAGCATTGATTACATAATTATATTAAGGTGATATTTAATGAGTATCTGTGAAATTCACCAGGTTTTCTTGAATGACCAAAAAAATAACAGAAGATAAAAGTGATTGATATAGGAATGAAAAAAGGACACTGCCACTGACTCTACAGATATTAAATGAAAAATAAAGTAATATTCCAAGCAAATTCAATACAAGTCTGACCACTTGAAGAAGTAGAATAACTACTTGAAAGACAAAAATCACAAACACTGACACACTAAAACAGATCACTGGAATAGTTCAACAACTATTAAAGAAGATGAATGTCAGACAAATCCATTTCATTAATAATTATTATCCATTCAAATAATAAAAATCCAATGACATACCAGTGACTAATATTATCAAATATTTAAGGAAATAATTATTTAATGTCATTCACCCCTCCCTGATTTCTTTTGGTACTGGGAATTGAACCTTGGGCTTGCAGGGCAGGCATTGTGTCACTGAGCTAAATCCCCAGCCCAATTACTCCTTTTTATAAGACCATAAGTCCCATAATTCTCCAAACAAGAAAGATATATAAAAAATATACACTCATTTATATAGTTGCAAAAATCCTCAGCAATGCGTTATTTCTTTTCTTTGATTTGGTGCCAGGAATTGGACTCAGGACGTTGTACTTAGCAGGTATTTGTGCTGCTGAGCCACATCCCGGGCCCCCAACAAAGTGTTATCCAATCCAACCCAATCCAAAAGTTTATCAAAGTACAATGCCACAACCAGGGCTGGTTATTCCAGGGATGCAATATAATTTAATAAAAATTAGTGTTTACAATTCATTATATTGACAGAATAAGACGATCTTTATGATCTTAATAAAGAGAAAATACATTTGACAAAATTTAATATTTATTTATACCAAAGTTGTAGTTAAACTAGCACCGAGTGGAATCTTTCATTACATAAAACGTCTTCTAGGAAAAGCTACACTTAGGAGGGACAGTGGTGAAAGGCTGGATGTGCTCCCTTACACTCCATTCCTTTTCGTGTTTTAAAGAGAGAGAAAACCAATAAAACAGTGATGCAGGATTTCAAAACAAGATAATAGAAAATTAAGAATGGTTAGTATATTGTGTATTGTTATCTTCAAAGTAGTTGCTCAGATTTCCAGATGTGGGCATGCAAAGTTGATGGGACAATATAACCACAAACTGCTCCTTTCAGTAGTACTCCGTTGTATAAAGATGTCACATCTTTTGTTCTTGTTTTTAATTTTAAAGATAACAAGTAATAAATACTAAATCCACCTGTGCTCAGCCTCCCTAGTGCTGAGATTACAGGCTCGGGGCCGCCATGTCGGGTCTCGGTGGCTGCCGCAGTGCGCCCCGGGGTGGGGCTGGCACAACGCGCAGAGGACCTAGCCCAGTCCCTGTGCCTGCCTGAGCAGGCACTTCAGTCCTCTGAGCTGTCTGGCTGGCCCTGCAGCTCATTAATAGGAATGGATAACTTGGAACAAAAGCCAGCCACTTGATCTGTAAGGACCGGGGAAGCACATTCAGACATCAGCCGGACATTTAAGATCTGTAACCCCGGAAGGGTCTGGTGGTTAGACTTATTAACAAAGCTCCACTTTTCTCTCTAAAAAAAAAAAGAAAGAAAAAAAAATCACAGAAATAATATCTGGCTCCAAAAATGGGCCAGTTTCCTTTCTAAACTTGCTGTGTACTCCTGAAAAAAACTGTATTTTAGCTTTAAAAAAGTCACAAAAGGAATGCTACTAAACAAAAAACAAAACAAAAGCCAGCCATTTCTTCTTTGAACAAAGTGCTTGAAAACTCTGATGCTCTTTCAAAAAAATTCATAGATGCTGTATCCTCACAGTGATAAAGGGCCTTCCTGGAAAAGCCACAGCTCCCATCACAGCAGTGACACGAAGTTCTTCCTCTTTGATTAGAAGCAAATTAAGTTTACCCACTTTCCTTGTTTCCATTCAGCCTTTTACTAGAAGGGCTAGCCAGGAAATGAAGCACGAAAAGCAAAAGGAGTATAAATGGGACAGACAGATGCCAGGTTGCCAATGGCTTACTCTGGTATAAATGCCTAAATAGCACACAGATCGTATGTTTCTGCTCTTTAGCAATACACGCCACAAAAGTAAAATCATAGAAACATTTCCATTTGCAAGAACATAAGACAGAACAAAAGCTTAGCAATTAATTTAATGAAGGAGGTTGCTAACTAAAGGAGAGCTGTTGAAGAAGCCTACCCTGCATGTGCACCCACGCCTTGGGCCACCTGTGGTGAACTCCTTCAGTCTGCTTTGCCTCAATCTGATTTTCGTGAAGGCGAGTGTGCTGAGTGCCTGCTCTGCCAACATTCTTCCTTTTTCTGCTTCTTTGTCTTTTTGATAATGTGATGCCTGCTGCAATGGTCACCAATTCAATGCTTAACATGTATCAGTATGTATTTTGAGATGCTTTTAATCTTTTTGGGGGGGTATCTTTTATGGCTTTAAAAAAACCTTAAGTACATAAGATACCCACGTTGCTCTTTTTTATATGTGTATTATGCACCCATGTGAAGAACTGCGGAAGCTGTGCCTTGGAAGCCCCTGTCTATGACTGGCCCATTGGGGGACAGGGCCAGGGTGCCTGGATCTTCACAGAAAGGAAACACTGTGTCAGGAGAGTTGGGGTCCTGGGAAAGTAAAGTTTTATATCAGTGTGTCTCATGTCTTGATTTTTTTGATAAACAGTAATGCTTCATACCAGTGAGCATAGACCTTGTTATCTACCATAAATATGAAATAGTTTAATGGATTAAATTGATATTTGACATTTCTCATGAGATTGCACCTTTGTTTACTGAGTTCTTGACAATACAGTACATCCAGGCTGATATTTGATCAGGGTCTTAAACATACTAAAAGAAAAACCACTTCCCCTTTTATATAGGTGGCATCATGGTTTTTTACCCACATCTTCAATAGCTACTAATGAGCACTGCATATTTACTTCTGAGGATGCTAAAATGCACATGCTTTATCAACTGGCAGAATCTCATGAAAGGGGCATCACATCTTGAGGAGAAGGACTCAGACATGTTGTCTGTGGTTCACTGCAAAACTCCTGGGGCCGCAGTACCGATAGGCATGCCCAGTCCGAAGCTGGGTGGGAAGTTTGGATCCAAGCCCCTCAGCTTGGCAGGAGACATGTTCTGCCATGTGGCACTTTCTCTACAACATAAGCTATTGAAGCCAATTTTTCCCTTCCAATCTTATCTTGTAGTAACAAATTTAAGTTTCTTTTCCCTTCCTTGCTGATACCCATGATTATGATACAGGATCCTAGAGTTTCACTTATAATGATTGCTCTTAACTCTTGGAGATTTGGGAGTGCTAATGAGCTCATAACACACCCTAATTATCACTCTACAGTTGGTCTAATTATCACTCTTGATGGATCAAGGACAGGAGAGGCAAAATGACAGTAAAACTTACAAGTCACTTGGAAACATTGAAACTAAACTAGTTGGGGCATATGATTAAGCACCTCATAGGACAGAAGTAAGGTGGGGTCAGACGGTGGGGAAGAGTTATATTGTTAAATTTTCCCAAACAGACAAGGCAGCTGCCATGAGTTGATAAAATTAAGAAAAGAAATTACAGAAAGTAACAGTCAAATGTTTCTATGAAAGCATCTGTAGCCCTCAGAGCTAAGACAGGAGAGAACATTCTTTGACATAACATCCCTGTGGATGCACACCGCAGGAAAATAATAAGCGAAAATAATAGGTAAGGGTGGCAAGGAAACATTTAGCCACTTAGGCTCAGAAAAGTTTTGGGTGAAGAAAGTTTTAAACTAATAATTTTTAGACAAGATATCGTGTCTGCATCTTGTACTACGAATAACTACTATGAAGACAACAATATGCGATGTATTAATTATTGTAACTGTCCTACTAACCTGTTTTGAAACTGTCTCATTGCTATTTATTTCTCAATAAAATTAATATAAAATAAATAAAGATTAAAAAAAGCATTTTCAGCCTGTGGTAAAATTTGCTAAAGAATCACCACAGGCTATATTCAAATTAGATGAGGTCTGTATTTAGATACTTCCAGAGCACAGGTACTATTGCCAAAACTCTAGCTAATTAAGGAAAGTAAGTTGCTAGCTGTGCAGACAACAGGTTGAGAAAAGTAGGGATCTCCAGACCCTAGAAGCAGCATGTGGAGAAGGGGAGGTGCCCTCTGCACCCTGGACAGTGGCTGTGTGGGAAGGGAAACAGAAACCAAAAAGGGAACGAGAGGCCCAATCTGCTGTGGCCCTTGGGAGCTGGTCCTCCTGTGAAGGATGTAAACAGGCTATTGTCTCCAGACAGAGTGGTTCATGGTCTATGTCACGGCCTGTTCTCCACTAAGCAGAACAAATAGAAGCAGCAGCCCTGGCGCTGGGTAAATCAGGTAGTTGTCCTTCAAACTAGGATAGAGTTCCAGGTCTTCTCACTCTTGCAATGACAAACACTTAAGAAGACGGACACACAAATTACTGCTACATGACCACTGCCCTTGCTGTGCACACAGATCAGAATGTCACAGTAGACCCTGTATATGTGCACATCAATTAGAAGAAAAAAGGCATTCAGGATAATTCCCCTTCTGCACATGAAAACAACTTTTCTGGGTGACAACATAAATGAGAGACCAACCAGAAGGGATCGCTAAGACTCATGGAGATGTCCTTATTCTCTGTGGTGGGTCTTTAGGAGCTGTGGTGGGTGAGGTGGTGTGAACTTGACCCCGGTCTGTCTGTGGAGCTAACATACTCCCGTGGATGACTGTGTGTTTTCGAGCACCACAGAAGGCAGAAAGAAGGCCTGAGCATGCGTTGGGACTGAGCAACTCAGAAGCAAAGATGTTAAATCATGGCATTGCCAATAGTCATAGAAAGTTAAATGGAAGCAGAATTTTAAAAAAATGATATTTGGTGCCATATGTGTAAATTTATGTAGCACACAATAACTTGAATAACATTCAAGTTAAGATTGTATAATCTAAATATGTCTGTACTGCTTAATAATTATCATTGCATTTTAATTTTTTTCTTGATTTATATAATAAACTGAAAATGGACTGCACAATATTTTCTATTTGATAGGTGAAAAACTGACGCCTAGTAAA
>PVKA01021623.1:0-38396 GCA_004027165.1 Ctenomys sociabilis
AAAAAAAAAAAAAAAAAATTAAATAACTGTCCTTAATTTCATTTGTCATGTGCCAAAACAATGTAACAGATGGGCTCATCACTTTCTTCATTGCTGGAACAAAATACCTGATGCCTGGAGCTTGAAGGAGGAGAAGTTTATTATAACTCACAGCCTAGAAGTTTCTGTCCATATTTGACTGGCTTAAACACAGGAACAGCATGGCAGAAGGGGCCTGAGCTCTGTACTTCTGAGGTCCCCCACTCCCCAGCTTAAAATCTCACCCAGTATCACTAGCCTGAAGCTACAAAATTTTCCAGGTTTCTCGTCCTAAAAATGAATTGTTCTTTTATCCTTAATGTTATCAACCCCTAGGAAAACTCTTCCCCTCAAACCTAGTAGAAAAAGTACCACATGTCCTTTCTAAATCATAGTCATTAGTATTAGTAGCTCTATTTAATGGCCAATCAAAAGAGTTCCTCTGAAGAAATGTCAGTATCTGTTCCTCTTCCCTCGTTGTTGTTCTGGCATGAAGATCTGCACTGGGCGACCTCTTACTGTTGCACTTTGGGAAAGCAACATGTTGATATAAAAAGACAACAAGCTTTTGAGTAAGGCCAGAGTTTAAATCCCAGCTACAGTATGTGGTGCCTCAGTTCAAGTGTAATTATTTTATTTTTATTACAGCTCATACTTTTATATAGTAGGACTCAATGTGATATTTTTTATACATGCATATAACATATTTTGTTACCCTACCCATAGCCCTACATGATCCTTGTTCCTTTCTCTGATCTAATAAGTCATCCTTCTGCTGTCTTGTTTTTAGAGTCCACATATTTGAGAAAATATACACTATTTGTCCTCACAGTACAGCTTTTTAATTTTAATGTAATAGATGTAGATATTGCTAAAGAAAATATAAAAAAGCACACTTATGAAAAACTAAAACTTTTATAACAGCTAGAGAATAGCAATAGTTCATATACTGTGTACCATAATCTTAAAAGAATGGCAAGATAGTACTTAGTACAAGTCATGGACAAGACTCACAGATAAGAGTACAAACCTTTCTTTTCAGGGAACTAAACCAGTAATACAAATGAAACAAATTAGTATATATATTGAAATATTTTGAAATGATAATATAGAAAATTTGGGGAATTATTTGAAATTCTCCCTATTTCCTATTTCTCTATATATGTTTTAGTTTCTTATATAAGTGAAACCAAGCAGGGTATGATTATAACTGCACACCTATAATCCCAGCACACAGGAGGCTGAGAAAGGAGGATCACTGAATTCAAGGCCAGCCTGGGCTGCAAAGTGAGGCCTTGTCTCAAAAAGACCAAAATAGAGAGAGAGAAAGCATACAATCTTTAAAGTTGTATATCTGACTTATTTCACTTAACAGTACATTTTCAGGTTGTATCCATTTGCCTATGAATGTCTCAAGATTGTCTTTATGGCAGAGCCAGTAATCCCAAAGACCCAATCAAAACCTGGAAATCCAAAATGAGCAGATACTTTTCAGAAGAATCACAGATAGCCATTTCATGTATTAAATACATGAAAAAATGTCCTACTTCCCTGACATAAGAGAAATACAAATTAAAACTACATTGACATATCATTTCACTTCAGAAAAAAATTACACATGCACACACACACACACACACACAGGATAATAACAAATGTGACAAGTATGTAAGTATGTGGGGGGAAAGGAACTCTACGCTGGTGGTGGGAAACTAGTACAACCACTGTGGAAATTACTGTAGAGATTTCTCAAAAAACTGAAAGTAGACATTGTTTGACCCAGCTATCCTCCTTCTAGGTATCTTTCCCAGAGAAGTTATACACATGTTTATAGCAGCACAAGTTGTAATAGCTAGATCTTAGAGCATATATGTCCACCAGCGGATGAATGGATAAAGAAAATGTGGTATGTATACTCAGTAGCTTATTTTAATTAACATGCTCTGCAGTTCCATCCATTTCCTCACCCGTGGCAAACTTATAATTCTTCTTTATTGTTAAAACTCCATGTGTGTTTGTATCATGCTTTCCTTCCTTATGTATCCACTCATGGGCACCCATTAGCCTTAGTTTCCACATGGGTGAGTTGGAGAATGATGCATACTTGCAAAGGTTTTTAGGAGGAGTTTGTAAGAAAAACGTGAAGTGCACGTTTCAGAGTAAATACTCAAGAATTGTGGCATTTCCTAGCTTCAAATTTCCCTTCTAATTGTTACTCATAAATTGACAGAAACTGCAGGTCAGTATATACTGGTTTACTTAGAAAAACTGCATGACAGTTTGGTTAAGAAAAAGAAATCTTACCAGGGCATCATAGATCAAACGATATGGTTTATGAATTCAGAGACATTGTCATTGCCTCCTTTGCTAAACAAAACTTATTTACACTTTGTTGGCAAAGCTGTTGCCTCCTAGTATTAACTCATGTGCTATTTTAGCTCCTTTGTCCCAGGCAGCTCACTCTGCTTCCCTAGACTTGGTTCCTGCTCTTACCTAGACCTGCTTTCCAATCCTGTAGCTTTTTCTTCAAAGTAAATCTTCACTATAAATCCTGATTTGGAATACGTAGTTTTATTTAATTGTCTGTACTGGCCTGGGAGTGTAGCTCAGTGGTAAAGCACATGTCTAGCCTGTACATGGCATGGATTTAATCCACAGCACTACAAAAATACAGTGTCTCTGCTGATGTATACCTGCATCATTGTTTAAAAAGGAGAATTGAAAATATTCATGTGTATTTTCCATCCCCAAATGTGTGGTTCTTTCTCAACTAGGCAAGAATCAGTAGACTTTTTGATGTCACTTTAATCTATTCCACATCATACATAATTTGTAATTATAATTCATAAGTCAGATAGACCAATTCAGGGTGATACCTGTTGAACCAGTGCTTAAGATAGTTAAGTATAAGTTTTCTTTCTTTTTTTTTTTTCTAGTATAAGTTTTCTAATGAAAAAATCTGTTTCAGTACTCTGAGCTTCCCAATCTAATAGAGACCTTCTGCAAATGTTGATTTGCTGGCCAGACTTGTTTCTGTAGACATATGATTACCTCTTACAGAAGGGGTGGGAGTATAAAAAGATTTAGAAATACTGTATTTTGTTTTTTAAAAGTTGTTTACAAGATTGTCTAGGCTTTGATTATTCAGAGCATGGAGAATAATTCATGTGTTTGTTATATGAAAATTATATGCAGATTTTTCTGTGGCTCTTCCATTTCATATCTATGAAACCATATCCAAGAATTTTGTAAACAAACATACAGTTTAGTGTATGCTTCTTAGTTTACTATTCGGTTTTTGTCATCATGTACAGGCAGTTTGTGGTACTACTGAAAATACCTTCGATATTATTATTTTGATCAGATTTGTGATATATAATTCATTTCAGGATGATGAATAAAATTGTTCTAATCTCTTGAACTCTTTTGTGTTTGTTTTTGAAGCCTTCATGGAAACTTCCATTTATAAACTGCCTGGTAAAATGGCCATCTTACTACCAGCATAGTATTTCTGTAAGTCCAGAAATAATAGAGGCTTGCATGTGTAGACTTGGGAGCCAAAAGTACTCTGACAGAGTGCATCATCCAGTGTTCACCAGGAACATGGTTTTAGGCACACAAAGTTAGGCTCATTGTCTCACTGGAGCAAAACACCTACTATGAGAAGCTATAACATTTATGGAAGAAAGAACTGAAAATATCTTTCTTTTTTAGCTACATTTATGTTGAGAATTAAGAGCAAAGAGCCCAGTGGGATTATTTAAAGTGTAAGTTTGGCCAGAAAGGAAGCTCCAATAAAGCTGTGGAATGCAAAGATAGAGTTGACGGGATGTCCTTTGCCCAGAATGAACAAGAGAATGGAAAAGATGGCCTGAGGGCATCACAGGAGACAGTAATTCTTTGCAGCCTCAGAATTGCTAGGGTATGGGACTTTGCTTTGGGGGAAAAAACCACGTAGCCTTATGTTCTAAAATGGTGGCAGTGGCCACACCAGGTTTCAGAATAGTACTGGCATAGAGATCTTGTCAGAATCAGCGTCAGAGTGCTCATCCAGACACGCAACCCCTACATCCAGGATAGAAGAAAGCCTGGCTACTGCTCCAGTTGCCAGCAGCCACATGGTGTTGGTTTTAGGTGCATTCAGAATGCAGGAGTTCTGAGGTTAAGAAGGCTTCCACCTAGATTTCAGAAGAAGGCCTGGGAGGCTAGGCAGTGTGGCCTGAGAGGGTAGCATGTCAACTGTGAGTGAGAAGCCTATTCAGTGGAAACCCCAGAAGTCTGGAAAATCCAGAACCATAGATCATCTGAGGAAAACTGCAAGGAGAGAACAAAGCTGGCTTAATGGAAAAGCCATGGGAGCTGCCACTGAGAGTGCCACAGGGTAGAGCCATGTAAGGGCTTTGGAGCTCACAACTAATCACAGATTGCTTCATTTGTTCCACATGGAATTACAGGATTTAATGTTTGCCCTGCTGGATTTTGGACTTGCTTTGGTCCTGATGCTTGTTATTCTGCTGTGCTGCCTTTCAGAATGGTAATGTTTATTTTGTGCCATTGAATGTTGGAAGTGTTTAACTTTTTGTTTGTATGGGGGCTCACAGCTAAGAGTTTGCTTTTAATTTTGGAGGAGACTTGAGATGTAGACTTTTCAGCAATGATGAAACTGTTAGGACTTTGGCAACTCTTAGAGATGAACTAAAATGCCTTTTGCATAAAGGGATGTATAAATCTTTGGGGGTCCAGGGTCAGAATGCTAGAGTTTGTGTCTAGATGTTCCCCCCAAAGCCTCATGCAGTTATGGGGCAGACTTCTAGAGTTTGTATTAACTCATGATCCACTGAGATCATGGGTGTGAATGCTGCTGGGATTATAGGCATGAACACTACACCCATCCTAGGGCAGATAGCCTGAGTGCAACATATGGGAGAAAAACGTGCTCCTGTAGCCACTGTTGCTGCTGCTCTTGCCCTTTTGCTATTTACTACCACCATGAACTGCTGCTCTCTGCCATGTGCCAGTCTGCCTTTGAGCCCGCTGAGTATGAACAAACCTCCACAAACTGCGGGCTAAATTAACCTTTCCTTCCTCAATTCTGGGGAAGGAAATTCATTTTTCCCAGCAATGCAAGAAAAGTAAGAAACAAACAGATAAAGAAAATGTGGTATTTAAGCATACCATAGTACCACTTGGCCATAATGATAAATCATTTATAGGAAAATGGGTATATGTTGAGAACTATAGGCAATGGGGAGATAGCTCAGTAAAGTAAGCACCTGCCTAGCAAGTGCAGGGTCCTGAGTTCAATCCCCAGTAACAAAAAAAAAAAAAAAAAAAAAAAAAAAAAAAAAAAAAACACATGACTCAGAGACTATAATGTAAATGTAATAAGTCAGACACACAAGCTTAAATATGCAAAACCCAATATAAGAAAGCATACATGAGCAGCTCAAATTACAAAGAGCAAAATAAAAGAATAAGAAGTAGGGAGACATCTTTCTCATATGGGAAAAGGATCAAGAGAGGGAAGAAAAGGGAATGAAAAAAAGATGTGTTATGAATGTATATGAACTCCCCACAGGAAAAATGATCATTATGTCCTATAAACTCATACTAATAAAAAATTGAAAAGAGTAGGACAAGAGCCACAGAGGGAAGACCATGAGCAGAGAGGATGCAGATGAGTGCATATAAACAAAGAATCCACAGAAATGAAAAAGGTGAATTGCAACAGACCTTGCAGAACGCCAGAAGATCATCTGTACCTGAGAACTTGTGTTCTACTAAGATAGAAAATGCTAAAGAAATGAACAGTTTCCTAGATGCATATGAATTGCCAAAGCTGAATCATGAAGATATAAAAATCCTAAATGTGCCAATCAATTAAATCAAACATTAAAAATCTAAATGTGCCAATCAGTGAAATCAAACATTAATAACCTACCAACAAAGAAAACTTAAGGCCCTGTCAGATTCCTTAATTCTAAAAGAAATTTAGAGAAGACCTAATACCACTACTTCTCAAACTCTTTAATGAAATTGAAAATGAAGCAATACTCCTAAATTCATTCCTGGAAGCAAGCATTACCCTGATACCAAAACAGGAAAAGGACCCAACTAAGGAAGAGAAATACAGGTCAATCCCCCTAATGAACATAGATGCAAAAATCCTCAATAAGATACTGACTAACAGAATGTAGCAAATCATCAGAAGATGATGACAAAGTGGGATTCATCTGAGGGATGTAGGGATGGTTCAACACATGTAAATCAGTAAGTGTAATACAGCACATTAACAGAGCCAAGGACAAAACCCATATGATCATCTCAATAGATGTAAAAGCATTTGACAGTGATAAAAAAAAAAAAATCTACAGAAAATTGGAATACATGGTCTTTATCTCAATACAGTCAACATCATACTAAATGGACAAAATCTGAAAGTTTTCACTCTAAAGTCAGGAACAAGATAAAGATGTCCACTGTCTCCATTCTTATTCAACATAGTCCTAGAAACTTTAGCCAGAGCAATTAGATGAGAAAAAAGTAAAAGGAATGATAGGAAAGGAAGAAGTTATTATTTGTAGCTGACATAATACTCTACATAGAAAACCTCAAAAACTCCACTAAAAAAACTGCTAGATTTAATAAACAAATTTAGTAGCATCACTGGATACAAAGTCAACACTCACAAATCAATAGCCTTCATGTACATGAAGGACTCACTGAGAAAAATTAGAGAAATATCTTTCCAGTAGCATCCAAAGAAAATGAATTAGCTAGGAATCAATATAAATGATGTAAAAGACCTCTCCTTTGAAAATTACAGTATTCTGAAAAAGGACATTGAAGAGAATATCAGAAAATGGAAAGATATCACTTGCTCTTGGGTAGGAAGAATTGATATTACAAAAATATCCATACTTCTAAAATTTATACAGACTTAATGCAATTTCAGTCAATTCCAACAGTATATCTCACAGAATAGAGAAAACAATCTTAAAGCTCATTTGGAACCAGAAGAGACCTAGAATGACAAAGGCAATTGTAAGCAACAAAAGAAAGGCAGGGGGATCACAATCTCTGACTTTAAATTATGCTATAAAGCTACTGTAGTAAAAACAGCATAGTACTGGCAAAAAGGGGGAAAAAAAGATGAGATAAATGGAACTCATTAGAGGATGCAATAACTGCAGATATATTCAGCCGCCTTATCTTTGACAAAGGTGCCAAACACATTCACTAGAAGAGAGATAGCCTCTTTAATAACTGGTGCTGGGAAAGTGAATTTGCAGATGCCAAATATTAAAATTGGACCCATATCTTTTACCATTCACAATGAATAAAAGATCTAAATATTAAAACTGAACCATTAAATCTGCTGAAAGAATAGGTAAAACTCTCAAAGACATAGGTGTAGGCAAAGAATTTCTGAATATAAGCAAGGGAGAAATGTTCTCAGAAGAAACCAACTCTGTACACCTTCATCTTGGACTTCTAGCTTCCAGAACTATGAGATAATGAATTATTTGAATCACCCCCTGAGAATGGGCATGGTGGTGACACCTGTAATCCAGAATTTGGAAATCTGAGATAAGAGGATCATGAGTTAGAGAATAGCCTGGACTATATAGCAAGTTTGAGGCCAGTCTGACCTACATTGTTAGACCTGTCTCAAAAAATCTAATCCAGGGTGTGGTACTCTTGTTATGGCAACCTTCTTGATTTAATGTAATAATTAAGACTACATGGTATTGATAAAGAATAAAAACTGATCAATGAAAGGGAGGAGCCCAGAAATTAACCCAAACAGACATTTTGGTTTTGGTGTTTTTATATTAGCACTTGCACGAGCTTGCAGGGCTGGGGCTGCACATGCTCCGAATCAAATGTAATGCAGGACACTGAAAGTTCCAAGATTAACCTACATAACCAGCTAGACAGGCAAACAGACGAGTGCAAAAGACCATTCCAGCCCAGGTCTGGAGCCCACAGCACTGTCCCATGTGAGTCCACATCATAATTGCAAAGGATCCTCAACAGAAGACCAAAGAGTCCGCACCAGGAGGCTAAAGGGTCACCACCAGAAACTGAAGAGTCTGCTCTCAGAGACAAAAGGCTGGCGCTGGAAGCTGAAGATTCTGTGTCGCAAGCCAGGAGACAGTGCTCAAGCAGATGCAAAGATCAGAAAGCCTCTGAATAGAACAGGTGAAGCTCCTCTGAGGAAAATCAGCCTCAACAAGCCTCCTCCACGAAAATCACCTAAAATCCTTCCCTATTGTTCTTTTACACAGCTCTGAAAACAATCCTCCTTAAACTGTGTCTTCCATGCCGGTAATCACACTGATTCAGTTCAGCTAGGCATTCCTCACTCAACTTGACAGTTAGCCACCACTGTTTGTTTTGTTTTGTTTGTTTTTGATAGGATCTTGCCATGCAGTTCAGGCAGGCCTTAAACTTACTTTTTAGCCCAGGCTGGCCTTGAATTTGCAATGATCCTCCTGTCTCAGCCTCCCAGATACTGAGATTACAGCCTTGTCTCCCCACACTTACCTAATGTAAACAGTTGAATGTCTATAGGTAAAATAACAGTTAAAAAATGACTATTAACTTGAACTTCACACTTTATAAAAATGAACTTAAAACAGGTCATATGTCTAAATATAAAACACTGAAAACTAGGAAAATAATAGGAGAGCTTCAAAACAGTGGATTATAAGTCATCAGTAAATTAGTCTCTTCAGGACCTGAATTGAGATAGCTAAAAAAAAGTGCTCATTAAGGAGAAAGGAGTGCTCCGGGAATCAAAAAAAAAAAAAAAAAAAAAAAAAAAAAAAAAAAAAAAAAAAAAAAGCTAACTAAAAATTTAGAAATTATGGAGAAACAAAAGAGTGCAGAAGAAGGCAAAGTGGTCTGGCATGCCCTTGCCCACCGGATGAGGTGGGGACCCTGAGGCTGCAAGCTTGGGCTCAGCCTGGACAGGGCCCTTAGTCCCAATAATAAGCAACAGCTTGCCGTGCTAGTCCCAGGGAACATCTATGGTCACTATAACCTGCAAATAAAGTGTGGGGTTTTGCTCTGAATATTGCTTCTTCCACAAGGCAAGCGAGCTTTACAGAAGAAATGTACTCTGTTGCAGGAGTCCCTTCCTGGTTCTCCTCTCGGTCCAAAATGTGAATATTTATAATCTCAACAATAGGTTATTGGAATCCCACCAAATTAATTCCAAGCTACCACTCCCAGTGCAACCCAGGGCAAAAGTAATGACACTAAAACATATTTATAATTATTGGGGAGCCAAGGGGTCTTAAGTCCAGCCACAAAGACAGCTTTCCAGAACAAAGATGCTGATCCATGGTTGCAGTGGGTTTTATTCAGTTGGGGAAGAGTGGCTTGAGTAAGAATGGCTGAGAATTGTGGGAAGTAGGTGAGTACTGTGAGCTGAGCTAGGTAGGTGGCCTGAATCTACCTCTGCCATATGCAGAGAAAAGGATATACAAAGAAAGTAATTTGCATTATGCTATTGAGATAGTATCTAATGTTTTTGGGGTCCAGGGCTTTGGGTCTGATGTGTAATCTTTCAAGCCCCAGGAAGTCATAGCCTCTATCTCGAGGCTCCGTCCCAGCCAGCCGCTTGGAACTCTGGCTCTTCTTCCTGTCTCAACTCGGCTCATACTAAAGAGCAGCAGGTGTGCGTTATCAAGGAAACACACATGCTGTCTTCAAAAGCGGTGGACTCACCAGAGCGCATACCCGGCCTGTAAGTGAGACCGCCCAGGGCCTCCACATCCTGACTAGACCCAGAGCTCAGGCCTGGAATGGAACCCTTCCGCAGAACTCCCTGCAAAGAGGCTAGAGGCAAGACCCACCCAGCTGATTCAGGAGCAGAACATCTTGTCAGAGTGACACAGGGTTCACCTGCAAGGCTGCAGCAGGAAGAAGTGGAGCACAGCAGCCTGACTCCAAGCCACACCCACCTGGAGGAGTCTGAACTTCATAGATCCAGACCTGGTGCTGAGGTAACAACTCTATCTAAGTTCTACACCAAAGGCCAAAAATCAGTGGTATCCAAAATGACAAAGAGAAGAAACAAAAAGCAGTTCCAGGCCCCGAGTCCACCCAGTACAATGCAGAAGACACTAGCATAGAGGAAATTGTAAATCACACACCTGAAATCTCTGAAATAATAGCACTGGAAGTAAAGAAACAACTGTAGAAAGGTATAGAAGAAATTAGATCAGCAATAACTTCTGAAGTAAAAAAAGTAGTGATAACTATAATCAAAGAAGTACTAAGTGTTTCTAAAGAATACACTGATAAAAAAGAGCAGGATATAAAAATGATGGAACCCCTGAATAAGCAATATAGAAAAGAAATAGAATGTATGAGACAGATTCAAAGTGACAAACAGGAAATTAAAACCTCAATCACAAGCTGGCAAATCCCTTAGAGTAAAAGTGAAAATAAATTCTCTGACCTTAAAGACACCATTGCAGCTAGTGAAAATGTAAGCAAAGATCTCTTAAAAACAACTAGGATACAGGAAAAAATAATTCAACACCTGCAAGATGATGCAAAGATGAACAATGTGAGACTAATAGACATCAATGAGAAGAAAGGAGTCAATACAAATGATATAAAAAGAATATGGGCAGAAGTAATAGCAGAAAACTTCCCAAATATGGGGCAACAATTGGACATTCAGGTAACCGAAGGATACAGAACACCAAATAACATCAACCCAATTAAAACCACTCCCAGACATATAATAATCAAGATACCAGAAATTCAGCACAGGAACAGTGTACTAAAAGCCACTAAAGAAAAGAAACATCACATTTAAAGGAAAACTCATCAGAATAATGGCAGATTTCTCTTCACAAACCTTCAAGTCAAGAGCATGGACCAAAGTACTTCAAGTCTTGCAAGAAAACAAATTTCAACTCAGACTGATATATCCTGCAAAACTCTCTTTCAAGTATAATGGAGAAGTAAAATACTTCCATGACAAATAACAGCTAAAGAATTTCATGATGACAAAGCCAAGCTTACATAGACTACTAAATGATGTTCTAGAGAGGGAGCAAAATAATCACAACCCCATGAACAAGAATGGAAAGAACCCACCAAATAGGGCAAACAAACACAGGAGAATAAGAGGTATACAGTAGTAGTCTTTTAGTTATTGTTTTGTGTACAGCAGCAAAATATTTTCATCAGCACACTCTACAAATGGACTTCTCTTCCACCCTGTGGGTTGTGATTCCATATGGGTCTACAGGGTGGATTTCAAGGAAATAGCTGTAGCTCAGTCCCACAAGTGACACCTGGCCACCAGTAAGTGTCACAGTCATTATCCATGTCCACAACACACTAGAACTGTGTGCGATATCCTATCCCCAAACTGTCAGAAGTGATGGTCATTTATTTGTCATTCTAGTATTTATCTTATGTTTTATTCTTAGTACTTCTTTACTAACATGGATGACACAGACAAAGGATCTACAGAATAATGTACAGGACTACAAGATAAACCCTGAGAGGACTTCACTGACCACATAAGAAATATAAAGTTCATGTGTTGGTATATAAGTCTTGATCTATCTAGGTCTTAACCATCCAGCAGAAAAGTATAAAAATGAAGTATACATCGTGGGGCCATAATATTAAGCTGAGCTATAAATGGCTCTGGTCGACAACTTCTTTGAATAATTCACTATTGTTGTAGAATGCTGGACTGTGTTGGACTGTGGTGTCGAGTTCAAGCACCTAAGTTAATTGAATGACAATGGAGTGCCCACCTTTGACAGGTGTAGACAAAGGAAGGGGTATAGAAAGAAAAATCATGATGCGTGTGTATAGACAGTACAGTTGGGATAGATAACACTGTGCTTCTACATAATCCTATGAGAGGCAAGATCTGCACTAATGGTGGTTGGACAGGATATTATGTCGGCTTCTAGTACTACGGTCATCAACCAGGAAAATAATTATTGAATTCTTGATATAATTCATGTATAAAAAATAACCCCTGGCCCCTGTGCCTGCTTGCAAGCACTTTAATCCGTTGAGCTATTTGGCTGGCTCTCTACTTGAACTTATTTTCAGCCATCTTTGGGCCCTCGAATAATAAGGTTTAAATCTTTGGCAAATACTTTTTAGCTTGAACTTTATGTCTCTTGAACTCATGTGGTGAGGTGTGTATTTTCTCCTTAAAATAATGCAATAGTTAAGAAAACAGTTCTATCCTCACAGCTCCTCTCTTTGCCGGTTCGAACACCAAGTGAATGAAAAAAGAAAGTATTTTCAGATGCACCTTTTTTTATTGTTAGTTTTTCTTCATTGGTGAAGCATCTCACAATCTCAATAGTTTTAATAGGAAAACAACTTTTGTCCCTCAAGGAGAACTGATAATTAATCAGCAGAGAAAGGTGAAGATGAGAGACATTGTCCTTCACAAACACCAGCTGGCTTTGGTACTTCACAGACAAGCAAAGTATTTAATGGTGGTATAGAGGAGTCATTCCTAGAGAATGTCCTTGGAGATTATGAAATGTGACCGTAAGAAGACGGAGATGATTAGCTCATTCAAAACTTGCAAAGAACCAAAACCAGAACCAATAGGCTTGTGGTGAAATAAGAGCACAGCAAAGCAGCTGCCTGTAGGTGGCTTCTTAGTTTCTTGAAGTGGCAGAGCTGACTATTATTGAAGTGAGAGCAAGGCTCTGGATCTAGAGATAGTTCAAAGACAAACTTTTGGAACTAAAGGAAAACAGTGTTTTAAAAACCTTCTAATTCTTTAAACAGATGATAATATACATCAAGTCTTCTCCCTCTTTCTTTCTTTTTTTCTTTCTTTCTTTCTTTCTTTCTTTCTTTCTTTCTTTCTTTCTTTCTTTCTTTCTTTCTTTCTTTCTTCCTTTCTTTCTTCCTTTCCTTTTTAGAGTTTTTTAGATAGGGTCTCATTGTGTAGTTCAGGCTGGCCTCAAACCATCACCGATCCTCCCAAGTACTGGGGTCACTGTCATGTGCCAGCATTCCTGGCAATATCTGCCAGAGTTCTACACAGTTCTCTGTGATTTGTTATGTGCCTTGAATTATGGGAATAATTAAAACATAATCTTTAACAATGAAAAAAAAAAACCAAAAACGGTAGACTCTCCTATTATTTTCCTAAAGGTTTCAGTGTTTTATATTTAGACCAGCACCTTAGCTAGACCAATATACATTGTTTAAGGCCAGTTGAAAAGATAAAGAGAAGTCCTAGCCAGCTCTGTGCATATCAATACAATGAAATAGGGTCAGGCTCAGCCGAAATGGAGACAATCACTCTTCTTTCAAGGAGAGCTGCTGAGGTCCTCCACACTCTGTACCTGCCATATGTAGACTGATACAATCAGAAGTACTTTTGAGAAAGGGTTTATGGTTTAAGACCGCTACACCTGGAAGCATAAGTCACAAACCATGCTTTAAAAATGAGCTAGACCTTTTGCTCTGTTTGTTTCAAAATGCATGTTACAGGAATTTTATAATCAATACTTTTTCGTTAAACCCATAAGTTCAGTGACTGTTTCCCCTTGAGAGTGCTTATTTCTAAACACAAACAAAACAGGCATTTCCTCCAAAAAGAAATCAATTTGTATAAATGAAAACTAGTTAATTGTCATCTCATGCCAAGGAGGCTGTGCAGTATGGTTTGTCTTTGCCACAAAGGGATGAGTCTTGAATCTGAACTCTTAACAGTTGTGTGAATTAGCTAGTATTAATAATAGCATCTGCTCAAATGGCTTTGATTTGTGAAGGGCCATGGTATATAATTTTGGGGCAAAAATCATTTCATTTATTTGTTTTTGCTGTACTGAGGATTGAACTTGGAACCTGTGCTTGCCAGCAAGCACTTATGTGGCTGAGCTATCTCTCCAGCCCTGAAAACCATTTCATACATAATTAAATTGTGGTTAAGGCTTGTCCAAGATCTAGAATCTTTCCATACAAGCTTACAAGCTGGCCATGGTAAGCAGAAACATATCTCCATGTGCTTCTGGTCACAGTTGATCCCTTAACAGTCCTGTGATGTTGTGACCCTTCGGGACAAGATTATATCAGCCAAAGACAATCCTGGTTCCTTGAGAACCAAGTAGTAATTGTTTTACAAAAAGTGTTTCACCTTGGGGAAAGGACAAGCTTCTTATCAACCTGCCATCTCTCTCCACCATCCTCATTCAACATAAGATCCTCATTAGTATAAGACCCCTCTCAGTCCTCTGATAATTCCTTCATCTCATTTCCCTCAAATTAGAGGTGAGCAGTAAGTAGCAAGGTTGTGGCAGCTTTGTGGCCTCCCCCTCCCCAATAACAACTGGCCATCCCAGATCCCCATGGCATTGCCGTTTGTCACTTACTCTTTCTTTTATGCCATGTGCAGTTAATACCTTGCAAAAAATTGGTTACTGCAGGGGTCTGCAGTACTGAATCTTAAAGATCAAAAGTATAGAACTCAGAAATACTATTTTTCAGAAGTGCCTCAAAAGCATCAACAGGACAGAGACAGAGAACAGTGACAGTTGCCCACTTAGCAGTCTTCCCTGAGAATATGAACTCATATTTGGGGGAACGGTTTGACTTGTGAAATTTAACTTTCTCAGTCAAAGTACTTCCCTAAACCCAGAGGTGCCATTACTTGATGAACCAATGATGACATTTTAAAAATGAAAATCTCTTTTATCCTTGAAAATTGAACCCATGGCAATAGAATACTCCAGAGTTGTCTAATTTTCTCTACACTGAGTTAGCTGGACCCAGAAAAATTTGCAGGCACCTCAACATTTAGTTCTCAACTCAAGATCACTTCCACAGACAAGCCCTCTGTGGCCAGCAATCTAGGTGATAAAAGACCCACCAGCTATTTTATTTATTTTAGTAAGGCTACAGGGTCTAATCTGCCTGTGTTCAGCCTCACAAAGAGCTGGAATTAGAGGCATGTGCCACCATGCCTAGTCTCAATCATTGTCTCAGGCCACCCTGGACAGGGCCGGCACAGCACGCTGGGGATCGAACCCCAGCCACTGTGTCTGCCTAAGCAGTTGCTTTAACCCACTGAGCTATTTGGGCAGCCCTTCTGTTCTATTTTGATCACAGCACATACCCTGTTGTTAATTTATCTGTATGTTGATTGGCTGTCTTCCTCCTAGTTTGTAAATTTGCAAGCTTTTTTTTTTTTCTTTTTTGTATTTTTTTAGGGAAGGGTCTACAGGGTGTTCGGGGTCTCACTACTATATCAGACTCATAGTGATCCACCTGTTTACAACCTTCCAAGAGTTGGGATTACAGTTGCACCACCACACCCAGTATCAATTGCTGGGGGTGGGGCCAGCATGGCAGGCCCAGAGATTAAACTCCCTGCCCCTGAGCCTGCTTGCAGGCACTTTAATCCGCTGAGCTGTTTGGCCAACCTTGAGAACATCATCCTTGATGTTAGACTAGTGCCTAGAACACAGCAAGCAATGGACAAAGATTTTCTGAATTCATATGAATGAATAAAGGACTTCAGTAACACCTAGATGGTTAATAACAATATTTGGGAGTCAGGGAAATATTAGGAAGGCAATAGAGAAATAAGCTATCATATTCCAACACCCTCTCCTATTCAAAAGCCAAGGCAAAGATTAATAGTCATACCGTCTATCTATAAATTATTAGTAGGCATCATACATACTGAAAAGAAAGTCAAGCCTTTCACAGATTTCTCCTTTGTCAAGAATAAGGTTTTCTCTGAGTTCAATCCCTAGTTCAGCCAAAAAAAAAAAAAAAAAAAAAAAGAGAAAGAATAAGGTCTTCTGAGAAAGAAGAGTGTTTACAGATGAAAACGAAAAACCCAAAACATAGTGCTTTTTTTTCACTTAGTAGGACAAGAACAGTTCATGCATTGTGAAAGATGTGATTTGATAATACGTTCAAGACAATCCTCAAAAATATAAAAAAGTGTTTTTAAGAGAAGCATTCTTAGGGCTGGTGGTATAGCTCAGCAGACTAAGCGCTTCCTTAGGCAGCGCAGGGGTCAGGGCTTGATCCCTCATTCCGCATGCAGTGCTGGCCCTGCCTTCGGGTGCGCTGAGCCTTCAGTGGAGTCTTGGCATGGTGGCACACACCTGTAATCCCAGCTCTAGGGGGGCAGAAATCAGGAGGATCACTATGAGTCTGGGCTACATAGTGAGACCCTGTACACACACAAAAAAGAAAAAACTAAAAAAAAAAAAAAAAGATAAACATTCTTCTCTATGCCATGGATACTTTAAAATGGATATTGCTTCAAGTGTATCCCTGGGATCATTTTAAATAATAGGAAAAAAAACAGGGTTCTGTACACATGTTTTAAGAAAGTATTGAGTAGCATAAAATTATACAACTTTCTTTTAGTTATAGGATCTCTCATGTCTTTTTTTTAAAAATGTATTTGGTACAACATTACTCAACTTGGACTTGTAGTAATCCTCCTGTTTTTACAGCCTCCACAGCACTGGGATTGCAGGCATGCACCACCCCGCCTGGTCTCGATAGCCAGTTCAGTGCACCTGAGGACAGTGCCGGCATGGCATGTGGTGCTGGGGATTGAACCCTGGTCCCGGCACTTGACGAAGCAGATGCTTTGTCCACTGAGCTATCTTGCCAGCCCCTCACACGTATTTTGAAACACTACTAAGTACCAAAGAAGGTGCTTCTCAGATATTGAGTAATATAGAGAACAGCATTAGAAATGCCATGTGCCACACTGCTGACTGTGATATCCCTGTCACAGTTTGGGCATTTCTCTGCTCACCAGTCCCAAATCTTTCATTTGGTTTTCTTGCTATGTGGGCTTCACAAGAGAAAAAATGGCTTTGCCTGTGTCTAGTAAAATGGCGTTACCAATGTTTTTTTGGTAGTTTTACTGTATTTTTAAATCAGGTTTAGGGCATTTGTACTTGTACATGACATATCTTTATTTTTTTCCATTCCCCTCCCCTCTCTTCAGTGCATCTTTCCCTCATTTACAAAAGCTTTGTTTCTGTTTTTCCTTTTTTTCTATTATCTTTTCCCCTCCACCCTCCCTAGTTCCCCTTCCCATTTGAATGTTGTCTTCCTATTTCACAATATCTGTTATACATTCTGGTTTTTATTTACACTTGTCATTTTTCACACCAGAAAAACTTTGGCACAGCAAAAGAAATCAACAACAGAGTGAAGAGACAACTCACAATGTGGGAAAAAGTTTGCCAGCTGTTCCTCAAATGATTAATATCTAGAATATGGAAAGAGCTCCCAAAAATTCAAACTCCAAATTTAAAGACCCAAACAAATAATGGGGGTCTGAAATGGGTAGGCACTTCTCTGATTACGAAGAACAAATGGCAAATAAATGTGGTGAGAAATGTTCAACATCACTGGTCATTAAAGAACTACAAATTTAAACAATTCTGAGAATCTATCTCACCCCAGAAAGAATGGCTGTTATCAAGGAAATCAACCAATAACAACTACTGTAGGTGCTGTGGGGGGAAAGAAACCCTTCTACAAAGTTGGTGGGTGTGTGGGCTGATGGAAATTAGCTTGGAGATTTCTCAAAAATGAAAACTAGAGGTTCCATTTGACCCTGCTATTCCCCTTCTTGGTGTCTTCCCAAGAGAATTAAAAGCATCATGCCACAGCAATATATGCACACCGATGTTAACAGAGGCATTTTCTTAGCTATTGAGCTATTGGAAATAGCCCCAATACACCACAATTGATGAATGGCTAAAGAAAATGGGATTTTTTTTTCATACAGGCACCCTGAACTTCAGCAGTTCTTAGAAGGCACATCGATGATTTATTTCACTTAAGGTTTAGGAAAGGTAGGGCTGGGGTGTGTCTTCTGGTAGAGTGTGTACTTAGCGTCCCCGAAGCCCTGGATTCCATAGCAAGCTCTTAAAAAAATTACAAAACTAAAAGCAACTATTTGTACTTGAAGTTCAAAAATTTATCCTATATTTGTCTTTATTCATATTTAACTTCAAAATTTGTACCTTCTTGATATAAAATATGTGACACTATATATATATTTTTTAATTGGCTGGCCCAGGCTACCTTAAGGGAGAGTCCAGTAATGCAAGCAGAGGTGAGGATCAAACCCATGGGTATCCTGACCCTGACTGCATTTGCATGAGCAGGCACATAAACAAGTAGCCCCCAGTGACACTCTTAAAAAGAACAAAGAGGAGCCCTGGAGATGGCTCAGTAGAATAAGAGCTCCCCTGGCAAGTGCAAGAGCCTGAGTTCAATCCCCAGTTCTGCCAAAAAAAGAACAAAGAGAAAGGAACATAGCCCATAAACTAGCTGCTAGAGACAACACTTTAACATTGGCAAATTTAGGCAAATTTCTCTAATATTTCCATAGTCACTGGTCAATTCCAGCAGTGTATCTCTTGAGTCAGTTTTGCTAATTAATATTTACTACAGTATTCACTTCATAGCTAGCATAAGCTGTTGTATGTTTTATGTCACTAGACTGTGTGATTTAAATATAGTATTTTCTCTTTTTGTTTTCTTAAACAAGCAAGTTCCATTTGTTAATTCTGTAGTTTGCATTAAGCAGTCAGCTCTGGGGTTGTTCTTACTCATATCTATTCTGTGTGCTGTCTCATAAGGTTGAGCTTTTATTTATTATTTATTTATTTATTTATTACAGTGTCTCGCTACACATCGCGGATTCTTTTTTTGCGGGGGGGGGGCAGGGGTCAGCTCAGCCCACCCTGGGGGGAGGGGCTGGCATGGCATGTGGTGCTAGGGATCGAACCGCGGTCCCTGAGAGGCGCTTTAGACCGCTGAGCTATCTTGCCAGCCCAAGGTTGAGCTTTCAAAGTTACAAAGTTTTTCTTTCTGCTTTACTGTGCTTTTATTCTAATATCTTAAAGAAAACACTGTTTACTTTGAGCTTGGGTAAAGCAAGTGTTAAGTACCCGTAAATTTGTCTGAATACATAGTGTGTTTTATAAAGTCTGATATTCCACCCATAAAATGAATACATGTGCATTACAAAATATGAAAATGGAAACATAAGGAAGTGCAGGCGATTTCCACCGTCTAAAGTCCGCTTTGATAGCTTCCCTTTGCATAATCTGATCATATAGCTACATCAAATTGTATATTCTTTTAAATAGCTTTTGTTTTTCTAATTATACAATTAAGTCATACTTAACTGAAGACTTATGTATAAGTCTCACGAGTAACTGATATCAAATGTTAATCTTAATTTTTACTTATCTATTTTCAATAGTTAAAAATACAAAATTTTGTGCTTATTCATCAGCAGAGTTAAATGAAGATGGTCTACATGCCATTTTAAAAAAATGATAAATGAACAAATGGCTTTTTCCTCCTGATTAAGAGATATTTTAATCGTATATCTTGTAACTTTTAGAGTCAGTTCTAGAAACTGGGTGTGGTGGCACATGCTTGTAAGCCCAGTTCTGGGGAGGCTGAGACAGGGGGTCACTGTGAATCTGAACTGTGTTGCGAGACCCTGTAGCCAATAAATAAATAAATAAATAAAATTTTTAAAAATAGTAGAATCATTTCTAGCTTTAAGTCCAAAAATTAATATTTATTGAGACACTCACCTGAGCATAGAAAAGTAACACAATTTTCTTCATCCTGTCATTTTGCATTTCAAGTCCCTTTATTATTTGGTAATTCCTTTATCTTTCAATAACTAAAATGTCAAAAACAAAGGAAAACAATAGTAGACCTTTTCATAGTAATTCTGAATCTAAATGGTCTTAATGCTCCAATGAAGACACAGGCAACAAATTAGATCAAAAACAAGGCCTAATTCTTTCACAAAAAACATATCTCAGTATCAAAGACATACATAGATTAAAGTGAATGAAGAATAATACTGTGTGCAAATGGAAGTTGACTGCAAACACTATACTCATATCTGACAAAGAAAGCTTCAAGACAAAATCAGATACAAGAACACTATGCATTGGTAAATGGAACAATTGACCAGTTATAGCAACTGTAAATATATGTGCACCAAACATTGGTTGGTGCTCTTAATTTTTCATAAAACAAACACTATTCTATATAAAGGGACATGTTTGAGCACTATAATAGTACTTGACTTCAGTGCTGAGCTAAACACATAGATAAGCCATCTAGACAAAAAAAAAAAAAAAATCAACAAAGGTGCCTCAAGTACATCATAGACCAAATGGACTTAACAGATGTATACAGAACATTGCACCCAACAACTATAGCAGCTCATGGAATGCCCTCCAAAGCAGATCATAGATTAGGTAGTAAAGCAAGCCTTAGTAAACACAAAAAAGAGAGAATTTCATATATATTATCAGATCATAGTGGAATAAAACTAGAAATGCAGGGCAAGAGAAGCCATAGAAACTAAAAACTATATAAGCAGAATGATCAATACATTGCTGAAGAAATCAGGAAGGAAATTTTAAAATCCCTTGAGTTAAATGAATACAAATGTTATATAGCAACCTTTCTGGGATACAGAAAAAGCAGTTGTAATAGGGAAGCTTATAACTGTTAAGTACTTACACAAAAATCAGAAAGATCTCAAATACCTTAATGATGCTTCTCAATGCCTTAAAAAAAAAAAAAACCCAAGCCAAACCAAGGGAAGGAAAGACATAGTAAAGATAAGAGCTAAGACTGATGACATAGAAACTAAAAATAATACACAGGGTCAATAAAATAAAGATCTGATTATTTGAAAAAACTGATTAGCTCTTAGCCAAACTAGTCAAAAGAGGGAAAATACAAATCAATAAAGTTAGAGGTGGAAAAGTGGGTACTGTATTACAACAGATGCCACGGAAGGCCAGAGGGTTATTAAGGACTACTTTGAAAATCTATGTTCTAATAAATTAGAGAATCTAGAAGAAATGAAATATATTTCTAGACACAGATCAACTTCCAAAACTGAACCTCAGGATTTTGAACTGAGTCTCTGTTACCAGTTGCAGGTAATCCTTCCTCCTTTGTTTTTTGTTTTTTGTTTTTTTGTCTTTTTGAGACAGGGTATCACTATGCAGTTCAGGCTGGCCTTAAGCTCACTTTGTAGCTCAGGCTGGTCTCGAACTTACAACAATCCTCCTGCCTCAGCCTCCCAAGTGCTAGGATTACAGGCATGTGCCACCATGCACAGCTTATCCTTCCTCCTTTGAAAAGCAGTTCCTGCTCTGTTACTTGGTTGAACATGGAATACCAGGTTACCATGCAACCTGAGCTGCCCATGATGAGCTGAGTATTATCTGATTTGGTATTATTATCTCTACAGCTATATTCTACATTATAAATCTAAGAATGCACAACAATAATACTTCACTAAATGACAGTGGGATATATATTATTGAGCCCAAACAGGTCCAGAGGGCACAGAAAGTTACATGAAGAAGTTGCCCAGATGCCCATGGTTCCTACTCCTGCTTTGTTGCCTTCTATGTTCTAGCATGCACCCACGGCCTCACATGGTACACCACATGATCAGCTGATAAGGGAGAAGATGTCTAGGGCCTGGTTTGCAGACAGTTCTGCATGTTATACAGCCCACATCCAAAACTGGACAGCTGTAGCCCCTTCCAAGGAAATCCCTGAAGGACAATGGTGAAGGGAACTCTTCACAGTAGACAGAATTTTAGATAGTAGAACTGGTCATATATTTTACTTGGAGGAAAAAATGGCCAGATAGGTAGTTTTATACTACATTCACAGTCTCTGGAGACATGGTCAGGGAAGGAACATGACTGGAAAAGTGGTGGCAAAGATAGAGGTACTTGGATAGACCTCTCCGTATGGTACTGGAAACCAAACTCCTAACCTCATGTTTCCCAGGTAGGTGGTGTGCCACTGAACTGCTTCCCTGGCCAGATCTCTCTATAAGGATGAAGGCTATAAAGTTATTTGTGTCCATTTAAGGGTCCATCATTAGGTAAACTCAGCAGAAAAGGACATTGGTAATCAAGTGGACAAGGTGATCTGTGGGTAGCAGTCAACCTTTTCTTCAGCTGCTCCTGTAATGGCCTTATGAACAAGTGGCCATGGTAGTGGGGATGAAGTTATGCATGGGCTTGGGAACACAGAATTCCACTCACCAAGGCTGAACTGGCTATAGCCACTGGTGAATATCCAATATGGCAGCATCTCTGATATGGCATCATTCCATGGCACAATCAGCTTGAGACCTAGTATCAAGCTGACTCTATTTGACTGCTTCCTCCATGGAAAGGGCAGTGCTTTGTCCATACTGGCATAGACACTTATTCCAGGCATGGATTTGCCTTCCCTGTACTTAATGCTTCTGCTAAGATGACCATCTGTGGACTTATAGAATGACTTATCCACTGCTGTATTGTCCACACAACATTGCTTCTGCCTGAACATATTTCATGTCCAAAGAAATGAGACACTGGGCTCAGGTTTGTGGAATTCACTGATCTTACAGTGTTTCTCACCATCCAGAAATAGCTAGATTGACAGAAATGTGAAATGGCCTTTTGAACATGTAGTTACTGCACCAGCTAAGTGGCAATAACTTGCAGGGTTGGGGCAGGATTCCTCAACAAGCTGTATTTGCTTGGAATAAATATCTGTTATATAGTACTGTGTCTCATAACCAGGATTCCTGGGCTCAAGAATAAAGAGATGGCAATGGTACCATAGTACCACTCACCACTACCTCTAATGACCCATTAGCAAAATATTTGTTCCTTATTCCCATGAATTTATGGCCTAGCAGTCTTAGCTCCAGAGTGTGGAAGGCTCATACTAGAAAGCACAGCAATGATTCCCCTGACTTAGAAGCTAAAATGTTCCCTTAGTTGTTTTGGACTTTCTTTGTCTCTAAGTAAGCTAAAAGGGGAGTTACAGTGTTGGCAGAGATGACCAACCCAGACTGTATAGGGGAAACTGAAGTATTATTTAATTGGTTCAATGGTGGGGGAATGGAAGAATATATTTGGAGTTCAGGAGATCCTTCAGGGCACCTTAAGGTATTACCATGCCCTGTTATTAAGATCAGTAGGAAACTATAACCCAACCAAAGAAGGACGTAAAATTGTCATCCCACTAAGACCCGTTGGGGTGCTTAATGAAGACCAAGGAAATACAGAATGGGTAGTAGTAGAAGGTAGTCATAAACACCAGCTACAGCTGCATGACTAGCTATAAAAATGAGGAATGTAGCTATATTTTTCTCCTTTGTTTGATTATAATGCTTGTGCATATATACATATATTAAGCAGATATCTTTGTTTTTTCCTTTGCGACAGTATTGCTAGATTTAATATTGCTTCTTGAATATTGTTAAACCTATATTATGTTTAAGTTATGGAATATTGGGAGGAGACATCAGCAAAGAAAAACACTTCATCTTATTTTCTGAGGAGGGAGTTGGTGCACTTCCATGGTATGCAGTTGTTTCATGTTAAGCATAATTATGAAACTGCTGTTGTAGCTGGAGGCTAAAGGTTTAAGGAAATGTGTCTGGCTGTCCAGTTGGCAAGGGTAAAGTGTGAAATTTAGCTGTGGTGTCAACTTGGGTAAGAAATACCTAGTGAATTAGTTTAGCACAATTCTGGATGAGTCTGGATGGTTAACTATCAAAAAGGGAAGACATACTCTAGAAGTGGGTGGCACTAACCAATAGGTTTGTGGCCTGGATGGAATAAAAAGGGAAAGAAAGAAGTCTTAAGGGCCAGCCAAGTAGCTCAGTGGATTAAAGAGCTGGCAAGCAGGTGCAGGGGCAGGGATTCGATCCCCCTGGGGCATGCTGAGGTGGCAATTGAGACTGGGAGTGGTGGTGCTCCCCTGTAATACCAGCTCTTGGGAGGCTATAAACAGGCATATCACTATGAATCCAATCCAGTAGTGAGACCCTGAACACCCTGTAGATCCTTCCCTAAAATAAATAAATAAGAAAGAAATCTTGTTGTGAGCCATAAAAGCTATAAAAATGGTCAAATGTGTGAAAATGGGTCGAGGCCTCAGTGCCTAAAGTAGACAAGTTACCTCAGTCCTTAGATAAACATCCTAACTGGTCAATGTCAGCTATTAGTCACTAGGCAACCTTGTCACATGTTACTAGCTTTGCAAAGGTATAAATAAACATTCATGTTGTTGCTCGAGGGGTCTTTTAACCAACCAGACAGATGAGTTACCATGTAACCCAGCTCTTGTCTTCTTATCTATCTTTTCTTCATTCCTGCTGCCATTTCTCCTGGGTAGAAGGATCCACACTGAAACCAATGGATCCCTACAGTTTTTCTTTTGCTTCTTCAGAAGAACTCCGGCCTTTATTATTGTCATTAGACATTCACCTCCAGGCTTCCAGTGGGCTCTGCAACCCTCTAACACAGACACTCTGGCTTTCCAATAGAGACTTACAATGGACTCTGCAGTGGGCTCAGGGTCTCTGACTTTTGATGGAATCCTCTGGCTCTCGAGTGTACAGACAGCCCTTTTCATTCTTCCACCCTGATTCTGAAGGCAGTGACTGTAAACCTACTTTTTAAGTGCTTTATATATCGTATATTTTTATACTAAAGATTTTCCTGGGCCAGGGAGATAGCTTAGTGGACTAAAGTGCCTGCTTAGGCAAGCACAGGGACAGTGGTTTGATCCCTGGCTCCACATGCTGGCCAGCTCCACCCAGAGGGCACATTGAACCAGCCAGAGTCCAGGCATAGTGGTGCACGCCTGTAATCCCAATGCTGGGGAGGCTTTCAGAAGATCACCATGAGTCTGAGCTGCATAGTGAGACCCTGCAACAACCAAATATATAAAAAAGTAAGAAAATAAAATAAATTTGTTCCTGTAATGAACTTTAGCTGATACACAGTCTTAGAGTGCATAAGAATTTGTTTTAGAGCATAAATTTGGCAGCCTCTTTTTCTAGCCAGATCCTATGCAGTAGAAAAACCAAATTTGTGGCATGTAATACCACAAACAAAGGGAGAAAAATCTGTCCTTTTATTTTTTACTTATTTATTTTTGTATTTTACAGAAGGGTCTATAGGGTGTTCAGGGTCTCACCACTAGATCAGACTCATGATCTGCCTGCTTACAGCCTCCCAAGAGCTGGGATTACAGGCATGCACCACCGTGCCCAGTATCAGTTGCCATCTCAGCGTGCCGTGGAGATGGGGCCAGCACGGCAAGCCTGAGCATTGAGCCCCCGGCCCCTGCACCTGCTTGTAGGCACTTTAATCTGCTAAGCTTGGCCAGCCCAAAATCTTTCTTTTTAGGAGAAAGTTTTTCTTCTCTTATCATCCTGTCATCATTTGCTAGGAGCTATCTATCCCCCTATTCTGGTGGGAGCCTTCTTTCTCCTGTATCCTGAGAACATCTAGAACATTCCCTTAACCTGGAAAAGATCTGCCTGCAGCCATGAGCCACACAAGACTATTAAGGATTTGAAGGTGCCAACTGAATAAGTATTTTTTGAAATAATTTTATTTATTTATTTGGCACAGGGTCTCACTATACAACTCAGACTCATAGTGATCCTTCTGTATCAGCTTCCCTAGCACTGGAATTACAAGCATACACCACCACACCTGGACTCGGTGTCCAGCACGGTACACCTGGAGTTCCAGGGTTGGCACAGCATGTGGTACTGGGGATCAAACCTGGGTCCTTGTGCTTGCCAGACAGGTGCTTGGACCATTGAGCTATCTCTCCAGCCATAAACATTTTTTATTAACAAATTTCAGTAGCATTATGAAGCTAGTAATAGTATATTAGACAATGCATATCTAAAAGTTTTGGTAGAGTTGACAAGGACTGGAGTTGTAAACTCAAATCAAGTCTATCACATTGGAGCAGTTGTCACCATGTTGTAGGTCACCATCCACTTGGGCCAGTTTGTACCCATCCTCTCGGCCACATCCCTCTTGGACATGCTGAGGTCCTTGGTACAGGCTTTGGTGCATGCCACCCTAGAACCACTGGTGCTGGTGTGAAGCAACCATTTCTGTTCCAGGAGTCCCTGAGTGGCCAGGCTGTGGGATGGCCTCTGCTCTCTCCTGTGAGCCTAAGTGTCCCTGCATCTGTTCGTTATGCCCAGACAGATGTCAGAGTGCCAGACTTCTCTGACTATCACCACTCCAAAGTTTTAGATAGCATGAAGTCTTCAAAGGAGAGCAGTGAGGCTAGAAAAGGCTTCTCATATTTGGTAACTGCAACAACTACTGTGGGTGTCACATATGCTGCTAAGAATGCTGTCACCCAGTTTGTTTCCAGCATGAATGCTTCTGCCGATGTATTGGCCGTATCAAAAATTGAAATCAAGTTGTCTGATATTTCAGAAGGCAAGAACATGGCTTTCAAGTGGAGAGGCAAACCCCTGTTTGTGCATCATAGAACCCAGAAGGAAATTGAGCAAGAAGCTGTGGTTGTAGTGTCCCTGATGAGGGACCCACAGCATGATTTAGAAAGAGTCAAGAAACCTGAGTGGGTTATCCTGATTGGAGTTGGCACTCATCTCAGTTGTGTAGCCATTGCACATGCAGGAGATTTTGGTGGTTACTACTGCCCTTGCCATGGGTCACACTATGATGCCTCTGGCAGGATCAGGAAGGGCCCTGCACCCCTCAACCTTGAAGTTCCCACATACGAGTTCTCCAGTGATGATTTAGTGATTGTTGAGTAGAGACTTGCACTGAAGCCCTAGGCTTCTTTACATCTTCCTGTCACTGCAGAAGAGTTGAGAGCAATTTGAAATAGTTAAAAATTATTAATAATGTATTTGCAAACATTAATGTGAAGTGAATTTAATTTAATATTGAATACTCAAGCATCAGCTTAATAAAGCCACTGCTGCCGGGCGTGGTGGCGCATGCTTGTAATCCCAGCACTCGGGAGGCTGAGGCAGGAGGATTGTTGTGAGTTCGAGACCAGCCTGAGCTACAAAGTGAGCTTAAAGCCAGCCTGAACTGCATAGCGAGACCCTGTCTCAAAAAGACAAATAAATAAATAAATAAATAAAGCCACTGCTAAACATTGTTAAACTCTCAGACTTGAAAGGTACATTTGTCTTTGATAACTTAATTCTAAGTAAAAATTACAAACTAATGTACAAAAAAAGTTCTATCACTTCTTGATTTTGTGATCTTAAGCTAGTTATTTAACCTCTAATTTCTCAGAAACCCTACAGGATATGGAGCACTACTTGTTACTCTGAAGATGCCTGATAAATGATAACTATTGTTAATATTATCTTCACTTGTTTTTATTTCTGTCTCTGGCATGAACCAGTCAACCAGCATTGTGTTGATAATCCAGTGTAACAATTCTTCCTGTCAGGTTGGTATTGCGAAGCACTCTTGGGTAAAGGACTTTGTGTTGACAATGGGAAATATGAAGTGATGTGCACTCAAGGGCACAGGTACCAGCCCTGGACTTTGCAGAGAGGGAGGACAGAGGGTCAAAGCAACACGGAACAGAGCTGAGTCTCAAAGACCAGGCTAAAGGTATCAAAGGGCCCTGAACTTATAGATGGCATGCTGAGCACCAAAGACTGTTTAAAGCTCCAGGAAGAAAGGCAGCAAGGTTCACTTGGGCTTAGACCTGAAGAACCAAATTTGAATAAATGAAGAAAATAAAAAATAAAGCCTTCCAGAAGAAAGGAGTCAGTAAACTCACAGAATAAGTCTTCTAGAACAGTAAGTGAAACATGCAGCTCTTGTTTGTAAATTGTGCAGTTTCACAAATGGGCAAGAACAGCTTGTTCTGAATAGCTTTCAAGTTTTATAGCTGCCTATGAAATTTGGATAAAGGGAAATGGAGAAAAGATTTGAATAGGAACATAATGCCTTGAGCTTCAAGAACCATTCATGAAGTCTTTTAGGCCAGATCAGGGATGTGGGAGAGTTCAGATTTACTGAGATTGATCTCAGGGACTCTGGAGTCCCCAGAGGAGCTTGCTTGAGCTGGACCCTTGTGGCCAGCAAGGGCTACTCATAGGCAAATCTGCAGTGCCAGCCACAGACATGCAAGACACAATGAGCAGGAGGCACTTTGGTGGTGGCCTCAAGTGCAACTCAAGAGCGGTGATGCAAGCAGGCCACAGGAAAGCAGTGTGAGAGGATAAGGCAGGGGCTTATCCTGGCCTTTTCAAGCCCTGGCAAAAGTTCTGGAACTCAGACAAGAAAACTGGCAGTGAAGTTATGGGCTCTGGGGAAAATGGAAGGCAAAGTTTGCAACATGGCAGAAGAACAGGGACACAAGGAACACCAGTGGCCTGTGCTATGCTTGGATTCCACCATACATCAGTGTGAGAGATGCAGAGAAGAGGCTGGTGAAGTTTCTACACCTGCTGCTTTAATTAGAAACCCAGACAAACAGGGCTGCTGCAGAGCTTAACTGTGGGAGATGGAGAGAGCTGCATCCGAGAAGAGACATGGACCCAAGACTTTAAAATCTAACTCTTTACTTAGTCCTCATGTTTCTATGTTCTGGTTACTGCTAGAGAACGTGGGCTCCAAAAGGGTACAAGGGCTGTTCTCGGTGTGATAGAAGAGCAGCTCGTGCTGACAACTCCTTCTGTCCCCTACCTGCTCTCTTGGGATTGCACTGGCTTCCTCATGCTAAGTCAGGCAGGCCATGTCCGTGTGGTTTTCTACTTTTTCCCATTTCTACCCTTCAAAGAGATTCCATTACCTGGGCCAAGAACTCAAGCAGATCTTATTGACTGATGGGATGTGGAATAGCCTAGAGTCCCTGCAGAGGTCACGAGGATCATGAATGGAAGGTGAGCCAAGCACAGGTATCTTGCTAAACAAGTCTGCTTCAACTAAATTTGAAGCTCAGAAATGGGGCTGAAGCCCCAGCTGATTGTTGGTTTCAGGCAATTTTCAAAGAAACCAAATTCCTACTGGCTAAAAAGATAGAAGTGCTCCTGGGTGATGTAGAAGTATCCATTATGAAAAGCAAAGAGGAGAACAGTGGCAAGAAACCAAAGGTTCCTTTTTAGGTCTTTGTTGGTTGGATTTTAAGTGGCATCTTCTAGCTTTCCCAAGAAACCTCCTGGAAACATCTGCTGCATCTGAGGGATAAAAATGTAGCTCCCTCATCCCCCGGATGTGTATGTTTGGTTTGGGATTTGCTGATCTGGGGAGCTGACAGCTCCCAGGAGCGTAAGTCTGGCAGATCCCACACAAACACACACACACACACACACACACACACACACACACACTCTCTCTCTCTCTCTCACACACACATATTCTCTCTCTCTTTCTCTCTCTCTCATGCACACACACACACACACACACACACACACACACACCATGCCTGGCCTCCCCAGATCACCCCTGCACCTCCATTCTCAGTCGCTGGAGCTGTGGCCTTTATTTCAAGTCTGGTCCCCAGGGGGCTAAGTGGGGAGTGAGGACAGCTGATAAGCTTGGCAGTATTGACTTACAGGGAATATTCAATGGTTTACTTTCTGTAAGGAGGCTGCACTCTTATCTGTCGCCCACAGAGCATCTAAAGCCTCATCCAGGGGAACTGTTGATGAGTTATGTTCCTTATTCAAAGACAGGAGAATAAAGAGGCAAAGGGGAGTCCCACCCACCCCTTTTTATCTCCAGTACCTGGTGTGCCCACGCCACCCCATTTTGCTTTCCCCATTGCCCTGAGGTTTATTGCCTGAAAATAAAACACTCAGCTCCAGGCCATGCCAGAGCCAAGGCCATGCCAGTGTAGTCCTACAAGGTCAGCAGCTGGGCACACCCAGTGTTGTGTGTCCCTCTAATTGGTTACTATGGGAAGTAATGTCCACTCACTTGAGATAGTTTATGCTTCAATGGTCAACATTTGCTCTAACCCAAAACACCTGCCTGGCTCCAACACTGGGTGTCCTGGAGAAGAAATGTGTCCATGTGGGTGAGTATGTGGGTGTTACCACGGGGCCTGAGGCTGGGGTGCAGGAGACTGGGGATCATTTTTACAGAAAGGCCCAATGGTTAAGAGAAACTTGTTCTTTTTCCTCTGACATCTCCTTCATCCAAGGTCTGTTCCAACTACTGGAAAGAAATAAAAACTTCTTACTACCACAAGATTCAGATAATTCAAAGAAAAGAGGTAGAAACCACAATGGTTTGAGCAGATGAAAGGATAGAGTTAGAAGTGCCCTTTGGCAAAAATTAGAGGCACCTGGTTAGGTTCCCTGGCTAGCTTTTGAATAGGGTTTTTCTGGCTGGGGATATAGTTCAGTGGCACAAATACCTGTCTGCAAGTGCAAGGCCCCATGTTGAATTTCTGGTACTGCAAAATAATAATAATAATAATAATAATAATAATAACTTACTGAGTAACTATAGTTTCATTTTAGTTCACTCCTACCATTTAAAAATATTTACATCAATAATAAACTATGCATTTGATACTATTTCTTATTTATTTGTTTGTTTATTTGATCTTGGGGCTTGAATCCAGAACCTTCACACTGAGCTACATCCCTAGACCTTTTGTACTTTGAGTCAGGACTCACTGAGTTACTAAACTGTTCAGAATGGCTTCAAACTTGCAATCCTCCTGCTTCAGCCTCCCGCAGTGCTAGGATCACAGGCATCATGCACTGTCACTATTTCCAATTTATAGCTAAGAAAATTGAGGTAGAAGTGAACTAACTTGCCCAAGAGGATGACTTGTGTGGGGGGAAGGGCACAAACACCAGTCAGTCTGCCTCCGGACTCAGCTCAAAGGTTTTCCCTCTGCTAACACACTGAACTGCTCCCATTTGGAGAGTTCTTCATACCTCACTCAACCCACAGCAAAAACATCTTTATTAGCTATTACAGGAAACAAACTCAGAAGGATAGTACTAATTTTCCAGTGCCATAAAATCAGTGTACAAGTACGAAAGAGACTGCACCATGCAGTCTAGCATCTCTCTGTCCTGTGTAGGGAGTAATGTTAGGGAAGTTTAAATGGTGACAAAACAACCATGCCTTCCTGTCCTTAGGAGGGGGGCCAAAGCCCTCACCCTTTAGCCTCCCACTCATTGCGCAGGCCAAGATGTGGACCATATCATTGCATTTCTCCCTTCTAGATAACTCAGTTTCCTGTGTCAACTGCTTTCTTCCACTAGCTACTTGCTTGATCATTTACTAAATTGAGTTGTATGGGATGGGGGCGATGTGAAGAAGCCCCAAGATGGGGATGCTTGCTAGGCACTAGGTTGCCCTGTGGCCCAAAGAGTGGAGTACCATTAATATTCCTCAGAATTTTCAGGCTCTGCTGGCTCTAGGGATCCAAGGACCACTAGTAACACTGAGTCAGTTGTATGCCAAAGCCTTGTCTCTGTATGTGTATTTTTAATACTTAACTTGTTTGAGAAACTTATATTGTCTGTCTACAATGATTAATTCATTATATAACTTTTTAATCAATGCATATCATTTCTCATATTACCTGAGAAAACCTGGGTGAAATACCTCAAATGCATTATGGGTAGGATTAAGTTATGAAGGTAGAGAATTCGGTTCCTGACAGTTGATGCTCAGAGCTACTTCTCCCTGCCTAGGTAAGCCAGCATTCCTTCTTCCTGCCACAGTCTCCTAGCTGATTCCCTTCCACATTCTTTCCTGCTCATTTCTCTACAGCAGCCTACTGTAGCCCTCTCTTTCTAAGAAACAAGCAGGCTTCTGGACTCCTCCATCCCACAGAAGCCAGCTACGTGCCTGCTGACAGAAGCAGGGCCCATGGAGGCCTCTGGTTGCAGGTAAAGGCCAGGCTTTGTTATATTTGTTCAGCAAATGTCCTTTCAAGCAGCTTTTAAGTGGAGTGAGCATAGTTTCTGGGGTTTAGTGATTAAGCAATGATGTCCTTGTCCTCATGATCTTTACAGTTGTAGAAAGTAAAAGTAAAATGAGATTTGTCTTGAAGAATGTAACCTAGGGATGGGGTTCCTCTAAAGAGTAAAAGGAATGTAAATTTACTCAAAACACTTCCCTATAATTAAGAGTCACATACAACTTTATAAATTAGCTGTACCAGAATGGACACAGCTTAACTTGAAGAATGTAAATTTACAAAAAAAGGGATTCCACTGTTAATATAAAACAAAATTTCAGGACAAAAAGGAAGGCAAAGAGGATCACCTTGTACTGAAGTAGGATTTATTAACTCAGTTGACTTCCATCAGCCCTTATGCTTCAGAACCAGTGCAACAAAAGATGCCAAGATCTAAAGCAAACACTACTGCAAAAACAAAAAAGCCACAAAAGAGCAGGGTTTTTATGCAACTCTCTTTTGATCAAATAGACTAAAACTTTCAAGAATATAGAGCATTGATTTAATGGATATGTATAAAGACATTTTTACCTTTCAAATAGCAACTGTACCTCCTTTTCTTCTCCCTATGAAGTATTTATAAAAGGTTATATATTTACTGAAGAGAAAATCTCAATAAGAAAAAATCCCAAAGCGCAATGTTATATGTGCATCTTTAACTTCATTACAATAAGATTAGAAATTAATACCAAATGGTCACTGAAAATATAACAATAAGGAAATTTTAAAAACACTTTCTAAAAGAAAAAAATAACATTAGAAATAGTAGTAATACAGCAAATGGAAACACAGGATGTCACCTACGCTGTAGTAGAAAAAAAGTTCATGGATGGGGATATTTTTCTTACTAAGGAAGAAATTTAAGGAAAAAGTAAATTCAGTCTAAGAATAGGAGGTGGAGAGGAATTAAACACAGGCAATACAGAGAACAGAATGAATAAGTGTATAGTAGAATGATTGCATTAGAAAATCATAAAAGTGATAAATTAATCCCAGAACCGATGTTTTAAAGAATGATAAAATGGACAAACTTCCACAAAACTAATCAAGAAGATCCAGAGAGAGAAAGGAATGATCATAAAGAGATAACACAGGACATGAACAAAATGAATAACAGATTTTAAAAATGTTAACAACTACATATAACATTACTAATGAACCTGAAATTATCAAAATTTATCTATCAAAGTACCAAAGAACAGTAAAAGGAACAATATTTACCTAAAAATATTCTTCTAATTGTATGCAATATAAAGAATCACCTGATTCCTGTGGTGACTCCATTGATAGACATGAGTCCAATAGGTGGGTGGAGAGCTGTGAATGGGGAGCTGTGAGGATGCTCTTGGGCCTGATCCACAGAACTGAGGTGTGAGAAAGGAGTGAAGAACTGAGAACGTGAGGAAGAATGTTAGGGTTGACCAAGGCTGGTGCTTAACCTCTAGCCAAAATGGCCTTGATCCACACTCGCCTGGGCTGGCCAGAAATCCCCAGGTCTGGTCTTACCTGCACAGAGCACTAGAGGGCCATCCTTCACTGACTTATCCAGACAGGTCAATTAAAGCAACACAGCCACAGCCTGGCAGTGCCCAGCCTGGCAGTGCCCAGCCTGGCAGTGCCCAGCCTCTCCAAGCCTCAACCCTTCCCTTCCTGACCCCTCCGGCTCCTCCCCAGGAGCTTGCAGGTGCAGTCTCTCCAGGGGGTGGAGAGAGCCATGAATAGCAAGGGGTTTAGCTCAAGCACATAGAGGCCTTTGGCTGCCCAGACCTAATCCCCCAATAATCGGATTATGTAAATTTCTACTTCACCCTCTTCCCATGCAGGTCCTAGCCCCTAAATTTTCCTCAAGCAGGGAAACTGGGCAAGGGAGCATGCCTATCACTCGGAAGGGTCATTGCTGGTGGGATGGTGACCAAGTGGTGTCTAGGACTATCAAGCCAGCAATAATTTTTAAAGGGTCCAGAAGAAAGTCAGCTGTGGTTCCATTGTAATAACACAACTATGTCCACTTGCACAAATTTTATTTTAGACTTAACTGTGTCATTTAACCTCATTCATTTTCAGTCTTATTAGCAGTTGCTACAATTCTTTTTCACAACTGGGAAATATGTCACTGAGAAAACACATCATCCCACAATTTTTGCCTAAGATAGAAGTTCATGGTTTAAAGTCACGCATGTGCTCTATCAGAATCACCGTGTAACAGGGCAGGGCGGGGGGAACCCAGGCACCATAAGGCAGTGATTCTTGGCAGCTGCACACAAGGAGAGCAGAGGGGCAGAAAGAAGAGAAAATCAGAGGCATTTTTTTATGGTAAATATTGTTATGTTTCTAACAACTTGGCTAGTTAACTCCCTCTACTCCATTCCCCAACCCATAACTAAATTTATTGTTCCCAGGTTCAAGGAACACAACTATCTTCCTGTTCTCTACACCTACCCTGACTTTACCACTCATCCACCAAGGAACACGGGCATCCAGGGATGCTGTGCTCTAGATATCCCTGATCTGGCTTCTCCTGTGCCTTTCCTGTGACCACTGCTCACCTGTTATGCTTTGTGCCTAGATGTCCCCTCAAACCTCAAGGAGTCCTGGGGCAAACTTCTAGAATTTTTGATTAATTCAAGATCTACTGGTATTATGGGTGTGAGTGCTGCTGGAATTATGGGTGTAAGTGCTGCTAGGATTATGACAGTGAGTGCGATACCCGGCCCGGGGCCAATAGCCTGAATGTAACATAAGGGAGACAGACTTGCTCTCTGTTGCCATTGTTGCTGCTCTGTTGTCATGGTTCTCTTGCTCTTTGCCATCACCATGAAAGGTTGTTTTGTGCCATTTGCCACTCTGCCTTGGAGCCAGCTGAGAATGCACTGAAACTTCCAATAACTGAGCTAAATGAACTTTCCTTCCTTCTTTTTGGGTTTCAGGTATTATTCCAGCAACAAGAGAAGAGGAACTGAGACAATTTGGTACAAGAGGAGTGAGGTTGTTGCTGTGACTAAGTCTGACCGTATGGATTACAAGCTTTTGGGAATAGCTTATAGGAAGAGATAAGAAAGGGTCAGAGATGTTGCCTACAAGAGAAGCACTGGAATATCTTTGGCTGTTCTGTATGGAAGATTCTGGTCAGAGCTCAGAAGACCAGAATGTTGATAGAAATCCTGCCTGCAAAGGCCAGGCTGGGGAGGTTTCTTCTGGGAAGAAGGACTGCATTGGTTTTTGGACTCCAGAAAATGTGTGTTTTGGCTTGGCACAAAGTTTGTCTGCATTTTGCTCATGTCCAGAGATTTTGCCTGAGACTGAGATTAAGCATGGCAGACTGATTAATCTTTAAAAGAAATTTCAAAGCAGCTGAATATTGAAGCAGTGCCATGACTATTGTTGGGGCTTTTGGCCAGATTTATGTTGAGAATCAAGAGCAAAGAGCCTGGCAGGATGATTTAAAATGTGAGTTTGGCCAGAAAGTAAGCTCTAATAAAGCTGTGGACTGCAAAGATAGAGCTGAGAGGATGGATCTCCATTGCCAATAACTGTGAGCTAAACAAACCTTTCTGTCCTTCATTTGGGGTGTTGGGTATTTGTCCCAGTAACAAGAGAAGAGTACCTGAGATGCCACCCTCTGGAGCATACTTTGGGTATCTGGAATTAATAGATTTCTCTTCAAATGTCTGCACCCATTTCTGGGAACATCACAGGACTCTGCATTAGGTCCATGTTGGCAAGTTTATCACATATACACAGGCCCTTGGTAGAACAGGATTGAGCTAGAGAGTAGAAAAAAAAAAAAGATAGGAACAGGCCAAGAGTTTCCATTTGTACTCTTGTTCTTGTTCCACAAATGTGAGCGTCAGCCTTGCTTCAAGGACTCGTTTAAACACAATCCTGCCCATGAGTAACCTCCAACCCGTTAGCCAGATTCCTTTGTTTCTCTCCTAATCCATTTTTATGCTCTCTGGCACATAGGACTCTCAATTTGTCAGGTGCCCTTCTTCCCAAAAGCTGTGAGCATTTTTGAAGGCACAGAGCTTTCTTCCCCTTCCTATTCCCACCCTAGAAACCAGCAATTTAAGCAACAGGGTCTATAGGGTCTCACTACACAGATCAAACTTCTAGTGATTTTCCTGTTTTCAGCCTCCCAAGCACTGGGATTACAGGCATGTGCCACCATGCCCAGTCTCAATTGCCATCTCAGGGCACCCTGGTGGCAAGGCCAACATGGCACACCTGGGATCAAACCCCAGTCCCTGCATCTGGCTAAACAGACACTTTAATCCACTGAGTTATCTGACCAGCCCAGGAAAAGAATTTTTTAGGCAGAGGACACAGCACATTGCAAAGCCGGAAGTACCCCAAAGTCAAAGCACCTCCTTGCCAATAGCAGGAGCCAGTGCCTTCATCATCCCTCTTGGGGTCCCTGGCTGTGTGCCCCCTGCCCCACCTCGATGCTGCAGCCACCTTTATAGGCCATCACCCTTTCTCATTGCTCTTTTCATTGCTGAGACAAAATAACAGACACACAAAGTTAAAGGAGGAAAAGTTTATTTAGTTCACAGTTTGCAGAAGTTTCAGTTCATAGTTGGCAGGCTCCAAGACAGGATGGCATGGCAGAGGGGTATCATGGAGGAGAAACAGTTCATGGCAGGGAGAAGGCAGCAAAGTAGGCAAGAGGCAGCAAGAGACTAGAACAGGCTTCTTCATCTCCCCTGCAGGTCGTTAGGTTGGGTAGTATGCATACTCAGGGTGCAGCGCTCTTAACCCTAGTGTCACACCGTGAATCCCAGCCTCACCTGTAGCTGTGTGACAGTTTGGGAGACATCTGGACACCAGCCACGACAGCCCACTAGGCAGCAGGGTATCTGATGTGTCTCTGAGACAAGGAAGAAGCCAGAGTGGCTGGAGTAGTGTGAATCCCAGGGAGAGAAGGACAGAGCAATTAGAGCAGCATCTTGGAGGAGAAGTATTTGAAAGTTTCGTTTAACTCAGTGAAATGGACACCCACCAAAGGGTTCTGAGTAAGTCAGTAACAAGACTTGGAACTCGGGCTTTCATTGGATTGTTTCAGGTGACAGGAGAATAGAAAGAAAGCAAGTGCAGAACCCGAAAGACCCATTAGGGACCCCTCCATCGCTGAGATGAGCACGTCCTTGCTTGGCCTGGTGCAAACAAGGATGAACCAAACTGAGAATCTGCCCAGCGCTGTGGTTCTTAAACTTTACTGCGCATCTTAATTTCCTGGCGTACTACATTAAAATGCACATTGCATTTCTGTAAGTCTTGATTTAGAAGCTTGGGCTGTGGGATGGGAGTCTGTGATCCCCTCCATCCAAGGCCCCCCATGCCTCTGAAGCAGGAGCTCTTAGAATATCCGTGGGGCTTGAATTAACGTGATGAATTAACAAAGGATAGAACTTTGCCCGACGTGCTTCTCAGGAAAACCTCTTTTTTTTTTTTTTTTTTTTTCGGTTCTTACCCCTTCCCGCCCCGCAAGCCTTAATAAAAAGCGGGGTCCTCTCTCTGCCCCTACCCGAGTCCCAAGAGAGGCCTGGCGGGGAAACCAGGTCTACAGAAGTGGGGCGGACACCCCAGGCGGGGAGGGCTGGGCCCGAAAGACAAAGGGCGGCGGCCTATAAAGGCTGTGCGGAGACCAGGCGGGGGCGCACACGGCCGGGGACCGCAACAGGGACGGCGACAGCGCGGGCTGCTGCTCTGGGCGAGGAGGTGCGTTGACTTCGGTGTGCCTCGGGCACCACCCAGGCCGGACTCGTGGGATCCGCACCTCTGTCCTGAGTCCTCCGAGTCCGTGCCGCGCTCACTCCAGAGGGCAGTGACGTCGTAAGGACTTGGTAGCAGCCGCCGCGGCCGGCGACTCACCCGCATTTTCTGGGGACCTTTCTCAGGCACTGGTTCCTAGCGAGCTGACAGGAGAGGCGGTGCTGTGCGCTCACCGCAGTGCAGCTCCCAGGGCTCTAGGTTGGCTTTGGGGCTCGATGAGCGACCTCGAACAGTCGCCTCGAGTCAGGGCAAGGCTTTGACAGGAAAAGCCAAGTTACGGAAAGGAAAAGGGCGAAGCGGGAGCCGCAGCGGCTGAGGCAGCCTGCAGGCTGAGCGAGGGGTCTTAGGCTCAGGTGCAAGGGCTGCACCAGAGCCGGGCGCTGAGCTGCCTTAGCGCGGGACACCCCCGAGCGCGAGGCAGCTGGTGAAGCGAGCTCACTAGGGGTCTTCCAGAGCGGGATCCACAGCAAGTGCGCTGGTGTAACACATCCCAGGAGCTGAGTAGGTGAGAAGTTAGCTTGCACAGTACTAGGTATGCGTGTAAGTGTGTACGTATGCGTGCGCATGTGAATAGACACTTCAAACTCTGTGGCTCCGGAATCAGAGAGGCTGGGCAGGCAAACCAGTGCCTTTTACCTCTTACGCACTTTTTTCCTTCTTAAATACGCATGTATTATTTCTATGTTAACTGCAAAAGGTGATATCGTGCCTAGTGATGGTGGTTGGGTAACTCCCCCAGTCTATAAGTACAGACCACTCTTCATCTC
>PVKA01021624.1:0-38398 GCA_004027165.1 Ctenomys sociabilis
AGGAGGGAGAGGAACAGGAAGGAGAGGGAGAGGAGGAGGGAGAGTGGGAGAGGGAGAAGGAGTGGTGGAGAGGGAGAGAGAGGGGTAAGAAGGAGGAGAGGGAGAGGGAGAGGGAAACAGAAAGGGAGAGATTGTTTCTAACACCTAAATATCCCATGGAACAGAACCTCCCAATTCTTCAGCTATAATGGTAAAATGCACCTCTCTTTTGCTTAAACCAGTCTGGGCTTGTTTGTAAATCACTTGCTTGAAGAATCCCAAGTCCCACCAATGGCCCCTGATTTAGGTGACGGCTTAGCTGGAGCAAAGACAGCGAAGGCTCATCTGCAGGACTCTCAGCTCATTGGCTGCCTGCTGTAAGACTCTCAGCTGACTGGCTGACTACTACAGGACTTTCAGTTCATTGGCTGTGCACTGCAGGTCTCTCAGTTCATTGGCTGTGCACTGCAGGTCTCTCAGTTCATTGGCTGTGCACTGCAGGACTTTCAGCTCATTGGCTGCCTGCTGAGCTTCTTTGGAGTCCAGGAACCACGGCAGGGCCTCCCAATGTTTGGGAAGCAGCACTGTCCTGTCAGAGCTAGTGGGAAGGGGAAGCTCCTCAGGGTGGCAGGGCTCTCTGGGGCTGGGGGTAGACACTTGGGATGTTGAAATCCTGTCTTGGTGGCCTCGTCAAGTGCTCTCGACTTCCTGCTGGGTCTGCCAGGTTGCGAACTCCCTAAGCCTGCGAACTCCTCGAGCTTGAAGTCCCAGTGGGAAGAAATTACGAGAGGAATCCACCGTTTCGTACTTGCAAAAACAAACAAGCAAAAAACTAGACATGAATATAGGTTTCATTAATTAAACAGAGTGAAAAAGGGGGGATGAAACCTTTGACAAATGTCTATGTCATAGCATGGGCAGAGAAAAATGTGCTTTTGAAAAAGACGGCCTATAGGAAAGAGAAGTAAACTGCCACAGTGTTTCCTCTGAGCTTTCAAAAAATGGTTGAAAAATGCAGTCTCTGTGCAACTAAAATATGGATAGATGAGAAGATGGATTTGAAAATAATCATGGTGGAAAGGTAGAAACAAATGAAGTCACCGAACAACGCATCTGATCCAGTAACTGCTAAGTTAACAGCGCAGCAAAGCCCTAACGAGAAGGAGAACCAGCTCAAGAAGGCCCCATGGGTTCAGAAGAAAAGGGCCCAGGTGGCATGGGGAGAGACGGAGGCACTGCAGACGCACAGTGTGCCGACGCGGCACACGGAGCGCGTGCTCCCGTGCTCCACGCATCCAAACAAACGCGGCAGAAATGATATTTAATGTGAGAGAAGCGTTGCTGAGCAGAATAAACATCTGCTTCTGTGTCAGAAAAACGTGTCAAGAGACACAGCCTACCCAAGCGCACCGGGAGAGTTCCCATTTCGAAGAGAAGAGCTTGGAAAGCACTCAGGGAAGGAGCTTGGAAGGGAAGAGCAAAGCACACTCGCCTCAGGCTTCACCTGCGTGGCCGTTAGACATCAAAGAAGACAACCGCACCTCACACTTCGCGGGTTCCGGAAGCCACGCCCCCCATTCTGCGCCCCAGAGCCACACTGCTCCCAGTGGGAGGAGAGCGGCCCCAGTACTGAAGACCCAGAAAGTGTAACGCAGTCTGCAGTCTGCGCTTTCGAAGGAAGACTCCAGCCAACCATCAGCTGATTCGAAAGACAACTATGAGAACACGCGCCCAGCTGATGAATTGAAAACCTGGATGAAGTGAATGCTTTGGCAGGGAAAAATAAATAAATAAACAAAATGATAATAAATCATCCAAATTGGTTAAGAGTCAGCCTGCTTAGGCCATCAACTGTGCCAGAGCCTTCCTGTCTGACCAGACAACAAGCCCCAGAGGATGCCCCGTCTCTGTGGAGTTGATTTGCTTTGTTGCCAGCACCGGCAGATGCCTTCCACGCACTCTTGAGCTCCTGGCAGCCTCCCAGTCCGGGAGCAGGCCGGCCCCACACTGGCTCCTGCAGGGTGCCTGAAGGTGGCCTCCGCGTTGCGCCCCCAGGCTCCCGCTCCAGCCACGGCTCCTGGAGGTTTCCACCCTACACAGGAAGTCATTCTGGTGCAGCTTGATTTTTCCTTGTCTAAAATGCTCCGTACCAGAGGTGTTTCTGATTTTATTTTGGACTATTTGTGTCTACCTAAGACATGATATCTAAGATATACCTAAGATACAATATCTATCTGAGCTCTAAGATGAGATACCTTGTGGACAGGACCCAACACACCTGTCATATCAAAGAAGACGAATTTCATCATGGCATTTTCATAGCGTGAAGTCAAGCACGGAGTTTTCCACTTGGGATCATTATGAGAGCGCTCAAAATGTTTTGGATTTTGGAGCACTTCAGATATTGGGCTTCTGGATCCAGGACGCTTACTCTGTCTCTAAGTGTCAGTGCAGATTTTCCTCCTGCTATACTGTGCTGATCATTGCCTTAGCAGAGAACGAATGATGAGAGAAGCACTTAGATGCCTGGGGAAGCGCCCATCAGTCCAAGGAGCCTTTAATTTCCTCTTCTACCATTTGTGACTCATGAGACAGCAGTGGTAGAAATTTTACCAAATCCTTCCTTTTCTATGTGGAAGAAGCCAGGCAGATATCTTTTGGTTGTGATCTCTATAACGATTTTTGCATAGCAGGGATTACCTGTCCCTTGCAGGTCCCCCCCTCCCCCCACACACACATCAGGAATCGAACTCAGGACCTTATCCTTGCCAAGCAGGCGCTTATGCCGCTATCTCCCTGGCCCTAAACTAGCTCTTTTTTTGGTCTGTTTTTTCTTCTGAGTGAATTTTAAACTAATGTATTAAATTCTTAAATTGTTAGGAACACATTCAAGGTTTCTGCCTTTGTTGAGTTTCGTAATTGCTGGGTACAATTTATTCTTCCAGGAAATCAAACACTGAAGTTTTCAATGTATTTGTATAAAGTTTGTTTGTGTTCCTTTCATATTGGAGGTCTCATACCAGCTGTGTCTGTCTGTATCTTTTTCTTCACTCCTGATTGTATTTATGCTTTCGTTTCCTTCTTTTCCTGTGCATTTATGCAGACGCTCACCAGCATTAGTAGTATTTTCAAAGAATGACAATGGAATCAAGAGATGGAGGGAGAAGGGAAAGAAAAAATTGAGCTGCGTCCTGTCCGTGTACCAGCTCCCCTCCAGGTGGGTGATCATGATGTGCTGGAAACATGCACTGTGAAAAAATAGAACTTGGAGATAAGAAAAGAATAGCGTAGGGCTGGTGAGATAACTCAGCAGATTAAGTGCCTGCTTAGGCAAGTGCAGGGACTGGGTTTGATCCCTGGCACCACATGCCATCTCGGCCCCACCCCTGGGTGCACTGAGCTGGCCACTGAGACCAAATGTGGAAGCATATGCCTGTAATCCCAGTGCTGGGGAGGCTGAAGACAGGAAGATCACTGCGAGTGCATAGTGAGACCCTGTTTCAAGTACACAAAAGAAAAAATTGAAATAATGGCACAGAATTGTTAACAGTGATTAGCTGCTGTTCATTTCAATTGTTTTCCCTGTTTTTATCACTTTTACAAAATGTCCAATCCTGATGAGGAGTTCCCTCCCATAACACTTGTAATAAAATGATACACTTAAAAAAAAAAAAAAAACGAAAAACCTTGAGTTGCAATGCAGTGGTCCCTAACCTTTGCAGCACAAGGGACAAATTTCTGGAAAACTATTTCTACATATAGTGAAGGGTGGGGGCAGGGACGGTCCTGGGGTGATTCTAGGGAGCACACAATCTTGACCCTTTTTTTTTTTTTTTTTTTTTTTTTTGTATTTAGGACAGGGTGCATAGGGCCTCACTGTGCAGATCGGACTCATAGTGATTCTCCTGTTTACAGCCTCCCAAGTGCTGGGATTACAGGCGACACCATGTCCAGTCTCAATCACCATCTCAGTGCACTCAGGGAGCAGGGCCGGCACTGCAGGCCTGGGGAGTGAACCCCCAGATGCTGCATCTGCCTAGGCAGTTGCTTTAATCCACTGCCTTATTTGTTTTGTTTTGTTTTTTTTGGTGAGGAATATTTATTTATTATTATTTTATTTTGAGAGACAAATATCAATGAGACAGTTTCAAAGCTGATTAACAGGACAGCTTCAGTAATTAATACATTTTACATCATTATTTTCCTAGTGGTCATCCATAGTACAAGAAGCAGACAGGATATCCTGTTAAAACACTATTACTACCAATCTTTCTTCTCATAGAATTGAGCAAAAGTAGCTGCATAAATATCCTAACTGTTCTATATATACAAATACAACATGGTCTTTCCTTTGTATCCTCTTCTATGTTTAGTCCTGTCAGAGATGGTACTCTATTGGCATTTAAATATTATAGACCCTTGAATTCAGCAAAACACTCTATCACAGTCCAGCAGTCCACAATAGTAGTGGGATTTCCACAGAAGTTGTTGACTAGAGCCATTTACAGCTCAGCATATTAATATGGCTTTACTTTATATACCTCATTTTTATACTTTTCGGCTGGATGGTTAAGACCAAGATAAAGCAAGATCTATACAACAAGAAATGTATTTTTTGTATCTGATAAGGTCAGTCAAGTCCCCTCAGGACTTACCCTGAAACCCTGTACTGCACTTTGTAGATCCATTGTCAGTGTCAGCCATGTGGATGAGTCACAGCCATTGCTTGACTAATTTGCTCTGTATGAAAGCTTGAGAGAAAGTTTTCTCTCCATGTGACTCTCCTTAGGCACCCTATACCTCGTCAATTGCATTCCTCTGTGGCCCCATAATCTCCTTGATCAGAAAATTTGGGGGCACAACTGAGTTACATGATGTTACAGTACAGGTTCTCCTGTGTCCTCAGTCTTCACTGACCTTGAAAGGCTTTGGCAGGCCCACAACCTCGGTCCTTGCATCATCAGTTCACTGTGGGGTTGGCTCGCCCTCTACGGGACTCTGATGCTACTGCTTGTCCAACAAGAGGCAGAACCCATGCAGGGATTCCAGGGACATGGGGCAGCATCAATACAGATGGGAATTTGCTCGTCTACCTGCTGCTCGCCTGGAACTGGGTAGCTCTGCTCCTAGCAGGTGAGGTACCAGGGCTGCTCAGGGGTGCAGGGGTGAGGGCCCTGGAACACCCAATGACAGGACCAAACTCCCAATATGCTCTGAGAGAAGCCTGACACACAGCACTCAATCCTGGAAGAGCCTGCATGAGTCCACTACCTAAAGTTCAGAACAGAAAAAGGTAAAGTCTTTTGTGATGGAAGAAATAGCTTTTGTGGGGTTCATGGTTGCCTGGAGACATGGAGGTGATGGAATGATCTCGATCTTGGCTGAGAAGTGGTCACACAGGTGTATCCAGCTGCAGAAATGGACAAGGTATCAGATTCTTTTTGTTCACTGTATGCAACAGTATGCCTCCATTCTGAAAGACCTTCCAAAGTGGCTATTACAGCAGGCTGACAGTAACTGAAAATGCATGTTTTGTAGTCTATATATACATATATATATATATATATATATATATATATATATATATATAATTAACACTATATAATTAATATAAATATATAATTAAATATATTTGTGTTAACTATACAGAGCACAATTCTTTTCTCAGTTTAGTTTGGGACCAAGGCTCTGGGGTGGGTCCGAAGGATATCGGGATTTAACGGAGGGCCAAAAGGAACACTTTTCATCTCTACCAAAACCGCTCAGAGTGGACTGGCTTCCCTGGAGAACAGGAGCCTTGCTGAGAGGCATTCCTCAGGGCACGTGCGTCTGCACCCGAATGAGGCAAGAAAGGTCCAGCTCTTCTGCAGAAAACTAGTTGTTAGCACCAGCTGCAGAAAATCAAGCTGAACCTGAAGGAAGGGGCATTTCTTATGAGGCAAAGGATCTTTAAGGGCTCAGAAGAGAAGAAAGGGGAACACAAGAGGCTTGAGGGAGGATCCTCCAGCATCTGAGGAGATTCCCCTCTCTCCTGGGTATCCTAAGAACTGGTAAGAATCTGAATTTACGCCCACACAGCGGTGGTGCCTGTGCACCAGCTACTGAGAGTACAATAGGAACATACGGCTGAGGCCGGCCGCAGCAACTTAATGAGACCCTGGTTCAGAACAAGAATTTTTATAAAACTTGGGAATGTCACCTGGATCTCACTGTGTTCGATGCCCAAAACTGGTAATGGAGGGCGAGGGGACAGAAGTCCTCTACAGTGCCTCCCACGCCTGTGCCAGAAAGAACTGCTGCAGACAATGCCCACAAGGAGATTGGGAAGCTTAGCTGGGAGGAAACGTTCATTGTGTTTGCCTCATAAAACACAGTTCTCTCACCTCTGCCATTAGAGCTGCCATTTATTGCCACAATAATGTTGCATTAAAACCACTCGTAAAATTCAGAGGCTTCAAACACATTGCCTACAGGTAGCTGGAGGTCTGCTAATCTAGGCCAGGGCCTCCTAACCTCAGAAAAATTCACATTTTGGGGGCTGCCTGGTGGGATGGCGAGCAGCATCCCTGACTCCTAGCCACTAGATCCCCGCACTACTCTACTCAACGTTTTGACCACTAAAATATCTCTAGCCATTGCCCATGGTTTGCAATAGAAAAAAATCCCTGCTTGGTGGAGAATCGGTGGCCCAGACTGACTTGACCTGAGCTCACTGGTACTTTGGCTTAAGCTTTGGGTTGGGTCTAGGCCTATTTATGGCTCTCGTCCTTTCTGAATCAACTGGAAAATGCTCTTCTCCGAGGTCATTTGAGGAGCACAAGACAGAAAGCCCAAGATGGCCACATTTCAAACCTTCCATCGCATTATATCAGCTAATGTCACCCTGAACAAAGCATGCTGTTCTGTCTCCCGTTCTGCTAATAGAGCAATCCTTCCCTGCATGGAGCTTTGGAATGGCTGCCTCTTTTGAGCTGCCAGTTTTAGCAGCTAGAAATATCCAGTTGTGATTGTGGTATGGCTGTGTCATCCAGTGTGAGACAATGGGAGGTGGGCCCCTGGATTTGTGTGGGAACTCCCTGGGGGGATCCTGTCTCTTGGGCTAAGTTGAGTACCATGGTCAGCCCTGCCTGATTAAGGGGGTGAAGAAGGAAAATGCCCCAGTGGAGGGGAGGGAGAAGTCAAATTCATGGGGTAATAATCAAAACTATCACTGCCATCAACACTATAATTCGATTAAACTTATATTACTCTAGGACGATGATATTCCCTTTTATCCTAAGCTGTCCTAGAGAAGATCTCAGGCATATGTGATATAGACAGTAAGAGGGAAACTCCCATAAACTGGGAGAAAATGGATCATATCCACGAATCCCCCTCCTTCAGGAGGATGGATTTTCATCCCTGTTCTTAAACCCACGTACAACAACTAGCACATCAGCTCTCAGCAACTCCAGTCATCTACAGATTCAACCAATGGTGGATCAAGACTATTGGGAAAAATTGTGTCTGTACGGAGCACACACGGCTATTTTTCTTGTTTTCATTTCCTAAATAATACAGTGTAACATCTATTTATCTAGTGTTGATGCTGTGTTAGGTATCAGAAATAATCTAGATATGATGGGAGGATATATGCAGGGTACATAGCAATGCTAAGACTTTTTCCGGAAGAGGCTTGAGTCTGCATGGAGCCTGGTACCTGCAGGTGGCCCTAGAACCATCGCCCTATGGTACCACTTCAAAGATGATCAGCTGGGCCGCAGTGCAGAAAAAATAATACTACGTTGGAGTCAGAACACCTTGGTTCCAGTTCACCCAGTGCCCCCTACTGGCTGTGGATTTGAGGCAAATCCCTTGATTCCACTAAGACTTAGTTCCTCATTTATAAAGTGAAGCAAAATCAGTTTCTGCCAGATAGTGCTGGCTTGTGGGTTAAGTTACATTATACACAAAGTATTCATGGTTGGTCATGTCCAAGATGGTAGCCTACGTCCCATTCCTCCACATGCGCACAGACTGTCAGAGATGCAGTCTGATTTCCTTTCCCTTGAAGCTAGGTTGGCCTTGGGGACTTGCTTGATTAATGAAGCAAAAGTGATGCATTGGAACTTCTGAGAACAAGTGTTAAGAAGGCCTTAGCTTCTGCCTGAACTTTCTGAAAAATTTGCTTGTGAAATCCTCCATCTCCAAAGCCAGCTACTGTGATTGGAGAAGCCGGAGCTATATAGAGAAGCTATGTGTAGTTGCTTGGCTTGATAGCCCCAGCCTTCTGACTGGCCACATTGACATTTGTCCCAGTGGAATGTCCAGTTGGTGACAGCCCCAGGTGACACGTGAGTGAAACTGTATGGTAGATGCTAATAAGAACTGTCCAGCTGAGCTTAACCATGCATGGAATCATGAGAGATCACAACTATTGGTTTAATTAGCTAAATTTCAGTGTGGCTTATTAAACAGCAGGAGATGGCCAGAATGGAGTCATACCATTGCAAGATATTATTTTCATGGCTAAATGCCTGGGAGAGGACTAAATCAATTTATCATTGTAGTCAATAAAATGAACAATTGTGGTTTATCCCTCTCAGTGGATGCTGTCTCTCGTTCTGCTCATAGAGCAATCCAACACTGCTTTGCAACAGCTACCCCCTCCCTACATGGGGCTTTGGAATGGCTGCCTCTATTGAACTGCTGGCTTCAGCAGCTAGAAATATCCAGTTGTGATTGTGGTATGGCTATGTCACCCAGTACAAGATGGAGGTGGGCCCCTGGGTTTGGGTGGGAACTCCCTGGGGGAACCCTGTCTCTTGGGCTGAATTGAGAACTGTGAGCTTATTAAGCAGAATTTGAGAAGGGAAGCAAGGCAGTTGAATCCAATTTGCAAGATAGAGTGAAAAGACTTGTTTAGGACTTCATCAGACCCTTCCTGAAGCTGTTACAGATCAAAATGTTAAGAAGTCAAATCTGTTACCATACTCCCAATCACAGCAAATGCAGATCCCTTGTTGTCCTCGTAGGGCTTGAAGCACCAATAAGAAATGTGCTTTGGCTGTGCTAAACCGATGATATGTCAGAGTTTGTTAATGCAGCAGAATATAGACTACGCTGTCTAAAGAGAGTAAGAATTGGGTATCAGTGAAGTGGCTGGTATTCCTCCATGTGTCCAAGATGAGCTATAATACCCATACTGTGTGCATGTTAGAAAAAGGATTGCCTTCCCTAATGTACATTCTTTTTTTTTTTTTTTCTTGTCTTTTTGAGACAGGGTCTCACTATGCAGTTCAGGCTGGCCTTAAGCTCATTTTGTAGCTCAAGCTGGTCTCGAACTCACAACAATTCTCCTGCCTCAGCCTCCCGAGTGCTGAGATTACAGGCATGCGCCACCACGCCCAGCTTCTGATCTCCATTCTTAAGACCCTGGTGGGCTGATTTCTTTTAAGTGAGGATATTCTGGACTGTATTAAAGAGGGGAGCCAGACACCAGTGAGCACTGGTGGGAGAATGAGGAGGTGGAGAAAGCCCTGGTGGCCAGAGAGCGAGCTAACGCCTGCTAAGCCTACCACATAGGGTACGTGCACATGCCATGCTTCATGGCTCTCTGGGGGTTTAATCATTTGGTGCTGGAGATCATTCCCTTTTCCTAGATGAGAAAAATAAGGCATATAGAAGTTTAAAAAAAAAAAAAAACCTCCAGCCCAAAGCATGATGAGTCATTGGCATTGCCCAAATCTATTGGGTTTAAAATGTTCAAAATGTGAATGCTTTTAAAGACTCTCAGGTTGAATACAAGATTTTAGAAAGCAGCTGGATAATTTTATAGTGTGTGTAACCTGCTGCTAAGATGAATGGAATCAATCTAAAGGCCTCAGAAAATCACCACAGTCCGAGGTACAGTGTCAGGTTTCCGCACTCGGCAGCAGGCGTGGGGATAATCACACAGCCTCACGTTAAGCTGCGGTCTTTCTAACAGACAGCAGAGAACAAAAGCGAGAGAGGTATAACTTGGAATACTAAGAGTGCTTCTCCACAAGACCGGCAGGGAGGAAGGTGAGTGAGAAGTCACAGAGTCCTCGGAGTCCTCGAGACTGCCTGGAAGAGGGACAGAGCTGGCAGTGGGGCCTGAGACAGGCTGGGGCCTGAGAAAGGAGAGGATTTCTCTCCAGGGGTCCTCAAAGGAGGGTGTCTCATAACTACACTTAGAAGCAATCCTGATACCTTTTAAAAATGCTGCATGAGGGGCTGGCCAGATAGCTCAGCTGGTGTCAGAGGTTCAATCCCTGGCCTAACTGTGCTGGCCCTGACTTTGGGGCACACTGAGACTGGGTGTGGAGGTGAGGGCCTGTAATCCCAGTGCTTGGGAAGCTGAAAACAGGAGAATCATTACAAGTCTGATCTGTGTAGTGAGTCCCTATAGACCCTATAGACCCTGAATTACATACAAAAAAATAAAAATGCTGTATGAGGGCCGGCAAGATAGCTCAGCAGACTAAGTCACTGCTTTGGCAAGCACAGGGACCCGACTTCTATCCCCAGTCCTACACACTGTTCTGGTCCCACATGCTGCCCCAGCCCCATGGCACAGTGTCAGTGCACCCCGGTGCTCTGAGCTATTCCCCAAGACTGGGGGTGGTGGTGCACACCTGTCAACCCAGCGTTGGGAAGGCTGAAAACAGGAGGATCACTATGAGTCTGAGTTGTGCAGTGAGACTCTGTACCAAATACATAAAATAAAAAACAATAAATAAATAATGCTGTATGAAACTTCCTTTTTAGCAAGAGCTAAATCCACCATCTTTGTTCTAGTCTATGGTGAACTCCAGCTAATTTCTGTTTTTAAAAAAGTCATGCCAAAGCGCCTGTAAAGGGCTGGGCAGTGCAGAGAATGCAGTCTGGGAGAGGGTCCGAGCAAGCAGTGAGAGTCTCCCATGGGCACCGTGCTGTGAATACATCGGGTCTCCTCCTTCGGTCCCTGTAGCTGCCTGCTGCTTGGACTTGCTTTCCAAGTGGAGAGACCGAGGCTCGGAATATAAAGGGACCTTCCTGAGGTCAGACAGTAAATGCAAGAGGCTCACGTAGCCTCCCAGGGCAGGCTCTTTGAGCTGCACTTTGCAAAGCCATATAAAAACAAATAGGACAGGATTCCTGTGTCAACAAGCTCCCTAGATGATGGGGGTGGGCTGCAATAAAATAATTACAGGATTCCAGAAAACACAAGAGGCTGATGTGATCATCAAGAACTCAAGAAGGAAATATGAGTCTTTCAACCAAATTAATGTTTTTCCTTCCTAAGAACCTTGGGTGCTGCGAGCCCTAGCTCTGCAGCACATCATCACTGTGTGAACAGCTCCTTTCTGATGTTCTTATTAATTAATGAATTCATTTGTATCCTCATGCCCCTCTCCTGTAGGCAACCCAGTTCATATATTTAATGAATACCTTTTGGCTGAAGGCTGCTTTTGCACAATGGATACTGTTTTGCATGTGAGTTTTAAAAAATTTACACAAATGGTATAGTGCTAAATATCTCTCTTCCTTTCCCTTGCTTGTTTCTTTTTCAACCCAGCACTGTGCAGTAAGCTCCTTCAACACTGCTTTACACTCCTGTAATCTGCTGATTCTGTGCACTAGAGCTCCATGCTGCATATCCTGCCTCTGCCCACCTGTTCTACCAACGATGATGGGCACTGAGACGCTGTCCAGTGTCCACCATCATGCCTTCTCTGCTATTACATTTCTTGACCGTGTTCTTTATGCAGCTTTGTGATACCACCTCTGACCTGTATCCCCAGGAGTGGGGTTTGACATGTTTTATTTGACAGCAATGTTGAGCGGCTCTTCAGCATTGCCCTGCTCCACCGCTTATCAGCAGTGGGTGACAGTTCCGTGACCCTCTGCTCACTCTAATCTGTGGCATTTAAACTTTTTTTTGCTAGTGTGGCACGCATGCCCATAATGCCAGCACTCTGGGAGGCTGCGGTAGGAAGATTTCAATTTTGAGCTCAGCCTGGTGATTCAGTGACTTAATAAAGACCCTGTTTGAAAGTGAAAATCAAAAAGGTGGAAGATGTATCTCAGGGCCAAGGTCTTGGTTTCAATCCCAGTGATGGCAGAGAAAGAATTTGCTATCTAATAAATGTAAACTGACATCTTTGGTTAATTTTAATATTTCTGATTACAAATGACTTCATGGAAAGTATACAGATTTTTAAACTGCCTACTATGGGTTGGGCACTTTGGGTAACATGCAACAATAGGTGGCTTAGCGCAGACTCTCAGTAAGCTCACAAGGTCCTAAAGGAAGACCAAAATATCACAAGGGAAGCAGGAAAGGAGCGAACACAGAAAGAGTTTGCAACACCACTGTAGGAGCTGAGACGCTGTGTGGAGCCAGGAGCCTTGGGAAGCTTGGTGCTTTGGAGAAGGAAGACTCCAGAAGCTCCTCCTGCTGGCCCAGGGCAATTGCTGGGCTAGTCAGGAACTTTGTAGGGAACGTCATTACTCAGAGCTCAAAGAAGAAAGAAGATTTTGAGGAATCAAAATCCAAAGCTGTGTCCAGCATGGCCCAGGAATCTTAAAGCAAGAAACGAACATGAAAGTGTGTCCCAGGCCGCTGAAGCAAATGCAAAGGTGCCTGGTGGCTCCCTCGCCATGACACGTGGCACCCCCATGACCTGAACAACCCCAGCTAAGATGTTGTTCTTAGCTCAACATGTGAAACACACAGAAATGATCCATCATCCTGGACAGTAGGAGGCCTGACAAAAGGCCCCAGAACTGCCCTGGAACCTGAGATGGTGCTTAAGAGAAAGTGCAATGGATACACATATATTTGTTATTGTGGCTGGCTCAGCCCACCCCTCTGGGGCAGAGCTGGCGCAGTGCATGGTGCCTGCATGCTTGCCTAAGCAGGAGCTTTAGACCGCTGAGCTATCTCACCAGCCCTACAATGGAACTTTAACATAATCAAAGTGATTAAAGGTGAGTAGAAACACAAGTAAGAGGATAGCGCGTTATAGGGAGCAGGAAGCGAAATGTGGGTTTCACCGAGATCAGGCCTTCCAGGTGGAGCTCTTGCTTGCTGAAGAATACCCTGGGGCAAATGAAAGCAACTCTGTAGTTCAGCAAAGAGGGAATCAAGGAAGAAAGGTGAGGGAGGACGTGAAGAGAATGCCTCAGAAGCAGCAGTGCCTGTCTAATTTCCTAGAGATTCCCTAGGAAAGAAGTAGAAAAAATGGGAAAGAAAATATTCAGAGTTGATGACCGAGAATTTTCCAGAGTTGATTCTGAGGAGCATTGATCTTCAGAGTTGGGAAGCAAAATGTGTTCTGATCCAAACCAACTGCGTGGGATGGTGACAACCCGAGGGTGGGCAGAGCAGGGTGTGGACGGCTAGGGACGCTGGTCTGCGAATATGAAATCTCAGGTCAGAAGGAGGAATGAGTTCGAGCTATCTATAAATAGCATAGTGATTACAATTCATAAAGATACATTTCATTCTTTTGCTTTTACTATCCTTTCTTTTATTTATTTATTGTTTTAGATACAGGGTCTAACTATGTGGTTCAGGCTGGCCTTGAACTCACTATGTAGTCCAGGCTGGCTCCAACCTTGTGCAGATCTTTCTGCCTCCTTCTGGCTCCACGTGCTGGGATTACGGTGTGCGCCACCCATGTCCAGCCTGGCATTGCATTCTTGGAAAATGAAAAATAAAGCAAATCTATACTTAGAAGCATTGTATTAAGGTTGTAGCTTCAAAAAATAGATTTAAAAAACACAGAAAAGACCAATGATTTAGATTTAGATCAAGTTTTTAGCAACTATAGGAAAGTTCACAAGACACTAGAATTATATCCTGCAGTATCTGAGGGAAAATAACTCCAACACAGAATCCTGTACTGACTTACTCTTAATTAATGTGAAGGCAAAATAGGGAGGAGCACTTTTATTTTCAAAACTTGCAAGAATTTTCCAGTGAAAAAACTATGGAAGGCAAAGGAGCTCAGAAGGAGGAAGTGGTTGAAAGATATAGTGGCGAGCAAGTAGGACAACTGTATGCACATGTTGGCTGCTTTTGAGAAGGTATTTAATACTGGCCATATGGTTAGGGCTGGTACAAACACCCTATGACTGAAATACTAACTCACTGGACGGCAGGTGGGAGTGGTGGCAGGAATCGGGCGCTATGTTGGTTGTATTACCCAAGAAGATGGTACGATGCTAATAAGCTTTAATCTAAGTTGAATTAACATTGGAAGGCTGACACCTCAGGGGTTCTAAATAAAACTTTGAAAGCAGCTGAAGGCAAGTCGGTGAAGGCTCTCAGCACACTGCTGAGGAAGCAACTCAGGCAGCACCTCCACGCCGTGTGGGTTGGCTGAAGAGCCGTGCTGCCCCCAGCAGGGCCAGGCAGGTCACGGAGAAAACGGCCATCCTGCCAATCCCTCCAGCACGCAGCTGGACGAAATTGCCGCCATTTCCGGGCGCAGCAGCCACTTCTTTTCACCTCTTATGTGGGCCCTGACACCATCAAAGAATTTCCATTTTGTGAGCTCCTTTTCGTAAATTGCAAATGCAGATGAGGTCTCTGGAACGATGAAGTTTCTTTGCCCAGGAAAGAGGATGCAGACGGGGCTAAAGGTGACCTCTTGGACCTGAGTACGAAGGGAGTGACACGGCATGAATTCCACTGGCGCGGTCTAGAGTAATGTGGGGCTTTGACCCTCATCAGCCAAAGCCACTTGCAGAAGCCTTGATTCTATCTGCTTCAACTCCCCCAGGCCCACCAGCACTGAAACCCGAAGTCACTCGGCTGAGAGTCAGAGACGGCCCGTGCAGAGCAGGATGAGCTCAGCCCTCTGTGCAAGCCAGCTGCTGGAAAAGTGGATGTTGTTGAAATGGCTTTTAAGGGGCGGAAGCCCACTTCTTTCTTTTACTTAATTTTGAATTTATAGTTGTCCGTATAAAATGATCACTTACTTTTGCATCAAAAAGCTGAGGTGAAAAGGCCTAAGTAACTGTGCAAGGATTCCATTCATATTGCATGGATTTGAAAGCAATCGGCTTCCACTGCAGTAAGGTACATTTTCTGTAAAATGTTGTACACACACACACACACACACACACACACACACACACGCACACGCGCACGCGCATGGAGGATGGCGTAAGAATATAGCTTTTATCTTGTTCTTAGAAAATTATGAACAAAATGAACCACCCAAGATATTAATTCTAGCAAGAGCTGTGTGTAGGGGGCTTATCAGAATCTTTGGATGAAAGGGGGGAGATACTGTCTTATCTCAAGGAAAATATAATACGCTCCGCTCCCTTGAATTGAAGAAAGAGTGAAATTACAGCTACCCAGGGAAGAAAATTTCACATAGCTCACAGAAGTTACCTACGCAGCAGCTTTTGCACCAAAGAGAAAACAACATTGGGAAATGCTGCTCCCAAGTATGATTTAATTTATCAAGCATGATTGACAGACCATTCAAACTATGACTACTCTAAATCTATAGGCAGGAACGAACACTGTCACACTCGTTCCTCAGTACTTACACTTTTGTTCCGTCAAGGGCCTCCAGCTTTCCCAAACAGCTTGGCATTTTTCTGTGTATCTACAGCTTAAGTCAAGAGTCCGGGGCCTAGCCGGGAGGCCTTCTAGTCCTGGTCTGCTTGTGTGGTGCAGACCCTCATGCGTCCATTGATTCAATATGGGCATTCTCTCCCGGGGGTCTGACGCTGTTCTGGGGATGGGAGCTGGAGGCACGGCCCGGGCGGTGCACAGGGATCTAGGGATGCTCCGTGTTGCAGAGGGCTTCCAAGGGCAGTGTGTGTCTCACTGTGGCAGTCGCAGCTTGGCACGGACAGAGGAGACAGTGTTGGCTAGGGTCACGCAGGCTGAGTACCACAGCAGGCATCGGGGTGGGTGCTCGTGCCTGGACAGGGATGAGCAGGCCTGAGCAGGGCTGGTGTTGTGTGGTGAAAATGGAAGACATGAAACCCAGGGCAGGATTTCCCAGGAAGAAGCAGCACCCCCTGAAGCTTGCCAGGCTGGAGGAGACAGCAAGGTGCAGCCTAGGGGACACCTGAGCCACCTCTGCTGGCAGCCAGCGCACAGAAGAGATGGCTTCCTAGGGGTTGCCTGACTTCACACACCATTGTCCTTTAAACAAATCCCTTCTCGCTCTGTCACATTCTTGCCCTTCACCACGACCCCTGCCCTTTCATAAATGCAGCTCCCTCCCGGAGCTTCCGCTGCAGAACCACAGCCGCTGTGGACACCTAATCGATAGTTCTTCATAATGACTTTCTCCCCGGCCAGGCCTGGGGCCGGCTGTTCTGCTGTAGCACACCTGGATGGGACTCAGCAAGGACGTCAGGGCAGCCAGAGAAGCAATTTGTCATTTATGGTTTTTAAGGACTCATCCTATAGCTGCTGAAGGAGAGAGGTTTCCATCGACTGCCAGAAAAGCCTCTTGGATCCAACGTGCCAGACATGCTGCCTGCAGAGGGTGCTGCTTTTGGTGTCGGCACTGGGCAGATTCTGAAGGACTCCGGAACAAGCACTGCATCCTCTGCCCAACCGCACAGATTTTTTTTTTTTTTTTTTTTTTTTTGAGACAGGATGTTGCTGTGCAGCTCAGGCTGGCCTTGAGCTCACTTTGTAGTACAGGCTGATCATGAACTCGAAATGATCCTCCTGTCTCTGCCTCCCGAGCACTGGGATTGCAAGTGTGAACCACCACACCTGGCTGCACAGACAGATTTTTGCTTAACAGGATTCTAGAGCTAGTCAAAGGAACTCTAGATCCATTTTCTCCAGGTCAGTCGTTTATTCATGACTCCCAACAATCCTTGCTGTATTCTTTACCCATTGTTTACTTGAGATTTTCTTTACAATTCCCTTGCTTTTTAAAAATAAAATTTACCTAAATGTGTTTTTTAGGTTTTTTTCCCCCTAAAACATTGTTAGAAGCATAGCTAGAGAAACAGTACCTCCTGGCCCCAGCAGTAGGTAAGTGTAAAAATAAACAAAGAGAGAAATTTAAGACTAAAATCTGACCACCGTACTGCAGGTGTCAAAGAGCTGTTTGGGGCAGTTGGAGACTCCCCCCTCAGCTCTACCAGAATGAGGGAAGGAAAAGGAGAAGCCTCCACCATGCACCTGATGGGTGAAGAGTGAGCATGAGGCATCCTGTATCGCTTCAGGTACCAGCTCAAACCACCCAGCTTGTGGCGGGCTCCATTCGTCTACACAAGTTGAGCTGAATTAGTTCAATAAATGAAAACACTGACACCAGGAGTGCATAAGCCACTGACCCAAGGTCATGTTGACGAACTCGCCGGAAGTACAGCTGGGACTTCTGCCCTGGGGACCAGACTTTTTAGAGGCAGTTGCTGCACAATCCTTCTCTCTGTCATGGTGTAGGACAGTATCACCTCATCGGGGTCCCTGGGAGGACCAGCCCTGTGTCAGCATCTTAGTGGGGCTCAGCTGTTTCCTGCTCATCTGAGGCATCTATAACTGGGCAGAGTAGGGGGTAAGAGCCCTAAACATGTCTGACTGCCATGGTACTGGGCCTCTGGGCACCTGATCCCCGAGGAGAAGGCCTGGTCTTCAGGATTCAGAACAAACTAATTTCAGATAGACACCACTGAGCAAGAAACCCAGAATGGGACTGAGAAACTGTTCTTAGAGCTGCTTGGTCCAGAGAAAGATCAGCTGAAAAACAGGAAGATTTGATGATCACTGCTGAGCCAGCCAAACAGAGCAGGAGACGAGATCCTTCATAAGATACTCACTTTCCAGCCCTGGGTTGTTTTTCTCATGTCTGCTTCTAGAGAGATGATTCTAGAAGAGAAAGTGGCTAGAGAGGAGCACGTGTGATTTGTCTCTGAGCTCCAGGGCTCGGATTGGTTCTAGAGCAGCCACAGTTTTGTGCCCCCTTTTATGCGCAATTTACCTTCCCCTTAGAATTTAGCTGTGGCTTGGGGAATGGTTCCTGACTGCACCCCTGCTTAAGGACCTGTGGGGTCTCTGAGCTTTGCTCAGGGGTTTCTCTAAAGAGTGGTTTCTTGCAGTCCCCTCACACAGGGTAGGCCAGAAGCACATGGAGGGAAGCCACCCAATGGAGAAATCCTCTACCAACATGTTGGTTCCTTTGATGGACAACTGCAGGCACTTTCCACAGTCTCTTGGGTCTCCCAGCAGAACTGAGTCCCAACCACCTCAGTGGTGGCTAGCTTCCTCTAGGTGACTTTGTTCTGCTGTTCTCACATTCCTCTTCTCACTCCATCACTCCTGCTTGCAGGAGTCACATTCTAAATCAACTACCTGTGCTCAGATTCTTGTCTTGGCTCTGCTTTTCTGGGAAATCAAACCAGCTAATACCTTGTGTAATCCAGGGACAGCCCAGGTATGTGTCAGACAGAGAGCAGGTCAAATCCTGTCCTTCTCAACAGAGAACACCCTTCCCCGAGAGGAGCACATTATGTCCATCCACTGGGGAGAAGAAGAAGAGAGATGGTCCATGAGCAAGAAGCCTAGATTTAAAATCCAGACTCCACTGCACAAACCTGAACCCAAACAAACAAACAAGAAGGCCCTCAGTGGTCTCCAGAGAAAAGATGAAAAAGCTGGTCTCAGGATAAGAGAGCTCTTTGTATTTTCAACAGGCCCTCCCAGCCTTCCTGGAGTCTCTTGGTCATGACAAACAGGAGAAATCTAGGTGGGCACTGGGGACTGGGAATGCACTTAATGTACATACCAAGATTTTCAGAATTTCACTTTTACAAGACACAATAAAGATGAGACCACGCGGAGGGAAGGCCAGCCAACCTGCGATTCACAGCATGGGATAGAACAGCTTGCCCGAGATATATGTGGAAAGAAAGACTGAAAGCAGGAAGCATTCTGAATTCAAAAGATGGGGTGGAGGAAGGGACCAGCAGTGGGCCAAGCCCTGGGGGAGCGGAGAGGGAAAGCCTAACCTTCCTAACGCTGAAGGTTCCCTAAGTACTAGAGCCTTGGAGAGCAGAGATGCTGCAAAGCACTCGCTCCCATGGTTCTTGGGCTGCTTTGCTGTGCCTCAAAGGGAGAAGCCCTATGGCCAGCAGGTCATAGGGCTGCTGTCAGGTTTATTGGGTGTCCTTTGGGAAATCCCCTGATGGATGCTCAATCCTGTAACTCCTCATAGGAGCAAAGAAAATTAATAGTGAGGTATCATCTAAGTGCTTAGTAGTAATTGTAATCCTGTACTATTGAAATAGAAAATTCCTGTGGTCCTTGCTATGGACTGGATCTTCTAAGCACTTGTCTGATTTATGTCAGTCCTCCCATTAGCCCGAGGTGGCCAGTGTGACCATTTCTCTTGCTCACACGGGGGGAATGAGGGGCAAAGAAGTTAAGCAGGTTGTCGAGGATGACACAGCTGTTAAGTAGAAGCAGTACTTGAACTCAGATCAGTCTGCTCCAAGCCTCTATTTTAAATTTAAATAGTACAGAAAAAAACTCTACAGTTGCTTAGGCAAAGAGAACAAAGCAAAACAAAACAGTGTTCCTGGCAAGAGATCAAGTGAATTCAGGTGACAACCAGGGTCTCCTCTGCCACACGCACAAAGAGGCCCTATGGCAATTCAACTCATGCTTCAGAGCGCTTTTAAAAAGATTTTGTCCTAAACCCTTGAAACTGGCCACATTATTACCCCCATAGGAGAGAAGCAGGAGGATTTCTCTAATCTGCAAAGGGCTCAGGTTAAAACACTAAAATTAAAAACAAGTTATTCATAAAAGTGCATCAACTATTTGAGGGAGAAATAAAAAGAGATAGCCAAAGAAAGTTATAAACTCAAGAAGAAAGAGGAGGCCTAGAACTAATAAAAGAAAAAGGACTTATGTTGTTAATATGGTTATAGAGATTAAGCGCAGTACCAAATGTAATATTTAAAACAATAGTTATACAGCAGTGGACTGGTCACTGCCCCGCTCCCATGGCTGCTTTTTGTCTGCACTTGTTGCCCTGCCCAGCTCTTCTGTGATGGGCGCTTTAGCCCAGCTGTGATTTACGTGCAAAGCTTGGGGGGAGGGGTGACACCTACATCTGCTCATGCACCCTCCGTGTCTCTATCAGCTTGAAAGTCCCTTTGAAACTATATTTCAGAAAATATATTTAACATATTTGTAGTGTTCTATGAGGATGAAGTGTCAGATTTCACCTAATTCTTTTCTAGTATCATGGAGAGGCTTGAATCTTTCATAGAATTTTTTTTTTTTCAGTCTTGCGGATGTCTTCTTTTCACTCCCAGTTTTCTTTCATTAGACATGCTATTTTATCGAATTTTTTTGGTGGTGGTAACAGAGATTGAACTCAGGACTTTGCACTTGCCAGGCAAGCACTTATTCCACTGAGCTATCTGCCTGGCCCTGATTTTTCAAAGAATTAGTTTTTGGATTGAGTCTTTAAGAATCTATGTTGCTGTTTTCATCGATTCACTAATTTCTGTTTTTGTCTTTCCAAACGACTTTCTCGTTTTCTTGTGTTTATTATTCCTGGAAGACTCGGCATTGAATCCTAAGTACATTCATTTGTTTTATTTAGTGAAGAAGCCAAGTTCCTGCCGAGCACAGCTCTGGCCACTCTGGCTGCTTTCATTAGTTATTGTGTACGTTACCACCATTGTCTATACGTGTACAATTGTGGTTTTGAAATTCTTTTTCTACCTGAGTGATTGGCAGGAACAGTTTTAACTCTCAAGGTTCTTCCTCTTGTGATTTATAAGGCATACCAATATAGACACAGTATTTAATAACAGAGAGGAACATGGAAGTCAAGAAGCCCAAGGAGTTCGGTGGCTTCACCAAAGCAGCAACCAGAAGGCCCAGGCAGTAGGGCAAGGCTCCCGCCTGTGCTAGGCCTGATGACGGGGACTGCTGGACCACGAAGACACATTATTTTGATAGTTTGAAATCACAAAAACGGCTGGCCAAATAGCTCAGTGGATTAAAGAGCCTATAAGCAGGCTCAGGTTCCGGGGATTCGATCCCCGGGCCTGCCCTGCCAGCCCCCCAACCCCTGCCGTGCTGAGACAGCAATTGAGACTGGGTGTGGTGGTGCACACCTATAATCCCAGCTCTTGGGAGGCTGTAAACAGGCAGATCACTACGAGTCTGATCTAGTAGTGAGACCCTGAACACCCTGTAGACCCTTCCCTAAAATACAAAAAAAAAAATAAATAAATAAATAAAATAAAAAACCCACAAAAACAATGAAGAGAAAAATATGTGGCAGGCATTCCTGGGAGAGTGTTGAGACAGGAGGAGGCTTGGAATTGCTTTTCTGTGTAGTACAACTTTTGATCAATTTTTTGTTTATTAGATATAAAGTTACCTATTAGAAGTCCAGAATTAGTTACTATAACATTCATTTTTAGAGGAAAAAAGGGGGCAAAGAAACCATGACATTGAACAAATTACTTTTTAAATCCAAATTTATTTATACACTTAAAAATGTGAATTTTTGTTCTTTTCAGACTGCCTCCATTTATTAGAGGTGAGAAACCTCCTCGAGTTAGTTTGGTATGATCTCTTCCCTGGTGGTGGAGCAAGGGCCTGCAGGCCCCAGAAAGCACCTAGAGAGCCGGGCTTTGAAAACATTTCAACTTTTTTATTGAAAGATGAAAATTATCAAGCTTGATAAAACACATAAAATCCAACCAAATTCAACTCACTGGAAATATCAGAAGTAATAATCCATGAAAAGACAAAGTTACCCCAGAGTAAAAATCATTAGTCATTGAGCATCTTTTTTGAAAAACCAAAAGGAAAATATCCAACAGGAAAAAGAATAACAACAATTTTAAAACATCACATTAAATGTGCAATGATCACTTAGTAATAAAAGGTTTTCAGACTACAAGAGACAGTATCATGCATTGGATTGGCAAGGAGCTAATAGATCACTACAGTCTTGCCAAGGCTGGTACTAGCTGTTTGGCAAGTGGGGAGCCCGGTCAGACCACTGCTGAGTCCACCTGCTCGTTCGCACTGCCACAAGGGACGGGGGAAAGCTAGCAGTAGGACTCGAAATGGACAACGTTTTCTCTTTTAGATGCTCATTTTTAAAGCTAAAAATTTCTCCAAAAGAGACTGGGCAAAGTGCTTTTTTCTGTTCTTTTATTTCGGTACTGAGGATTGAACCCAGGTCTTACATACGCTAGATCAGCACTCTGCCATTAAGCTACAGCCTCGTCCCTTTTATTTTTAAATAATAAAAAGTGGGGATAACCTAAATGTCTATGAGTAGATGATCTGGTGAAATAAACAATGGTATATATATACAACTGCATGCTGCACACGCATTTAAATGATTCCATAAATTTTTGGCTATTGGCAAGGAGAGATATCCATGTAATAGTATCATATAAAATTGTCAGCTACAAAATAGTATGTTAAATATATATATATATACATATATATATATAATCTATATGTACAGATACATACATATTTAGCAGCATAAAATGGTATACCAAGCACACCGTAGTTTATTTGGAATGCTAAAAAGCAAAATTCCAAAAATGGCTACAATTGTGAGTACAATTTGGGGTAATTTGAAAAATTCTTTTACCAATTGCTTAGTTTTTCCACAATGCACAATTACCATTTTAATTTCTCAGAGAACATATTCACATAGCACAGAATATACATTGGGTACAGTGAAAGGTCCCTCCCCCTACATCCCCCATCCACCCAATTTTCCCCTTAGGAAACTACTGTTATTAGTTCTTCTATAACCTTTCAGAATTTTATGCAAAAACCAAGGAAATTTAAATATATATTATTCCTTTCCTGTTCAGTGTACAAAAGGTAGTATGTATTTTTCACTTGCCTTAACTGAACAATATAACTTGAGAGTGTTTCATCTAAATATGCATGTCTTTATCGTGATGCTATATTTCATCTAGATACATCTTTTTTTTTGCTTGTTTATTTGTTTACTTCTAGATCAATTGCTTTTTCTTGGTTTTTTTGGTATCAGGTATCAAACTCAGGACCTTATGTTTACCAGGCAGTTGTTGTGCCGCTATCTCCGGGCCTTGGATCACTTACTCTTAAAATCAGAACAAATAGTATAAGTTGGGCCCAAACATCAGCTGTCTCAACATGCAGTGTATGCAGAAGCAGCACCAAAGCCAGCCCTGCAAGAGCGGGAACAGGCTAACGGGGAAATGGGGAAACCACCAGCTCTTCCACATCTTTCCCCCAAGACGGGAGCAGAATGAAAGTGTGCCGACAGAGGGTTGTTCCCAGCAGGCCGTGCTGCTAGCCTCCAGGGTTTAGGGAGTGGCGTGCCCTTGTCTTTCTCCTCCCTGTCCTGGTCCCATCACACCTGTGACTTCTTCTGTGTAGTGGTGACAGCGGCCACTGTCATTTATTTAATTATGGTCTACAACAGCCCCATCAGGGGCATAATGACCAGCCAAAGCATCTCTCTTATCTAGGAAACAGTGAACTATTTACACTATTGACAGGTTCTGGCCCTAGTACAAATTGCTGAATCATTATGGTGTCATCCAGTATGGCTGAAGCCCTCAAACACCAGCTCGTCTTCCTTCCCCAAGACCACCTCCTCCTTCTCCAGCTCAGCCCAGGGTGCAGTTTCCTTTCACCCTTCCCGCCACCTCAGGGAAGACCCCCACTCAGCTCTTCAGGTGTAGCTAAGCATCCCCTTGAAACTCCACCACTGGCAAAAGGCCATAAAAACCTCAGCTTCCCTTTGTTCCAATCCAGAGAATACCTTCTCTTCCTCAGCTTCTCTCCATGTCCACAAAGATAATAAAGCCACTTTCCCTTTTTCCTTCTGCCTGTCTCTGCTGCACCAGTGCCTGAAAAAGCCTGTCAACTATAGGGCTGGGGAGACAGCTCAGCAGCATAAGTGTCTGCCTGGTAAGCTCAAGGTCCTGAGTTTGATCCCTGGTGCTGCAACAACAACAACAACAATAATAATAATTAACTACATTAGAAGTGGGGATTTGGGGAGCTGCAGGGGCTTTCCTGACTATTTTCTCACTCCTGCATGTGGTCATGGCATCTAGCTCTGTATCTATGGAAAGAGAGAGCTTGACCAGTGGCCCATTTGTGCCAGAATCTCCAGGGTGAGACAGCTTGTGGGGCTCAGGGAAGCACTGATTCTCTACTTTGAGGAAAGAACTGTGGGGCCTCTCTCTCCTCATCCTGCTCTTGGAGTGCTCTGGCAGAGACTGTGTATTAATCAGGTTCTGACCCTGCTCTGTGGCCCAGGACACAAGGTGGGGCAAGCAGGCAAGAGGCTTCTAGCTCAGCCCAGAGGCTTTCTGGTACTTCAGACACCATGGCTCTGTCCATGAGTCAGAAATGGTTTGTTTGAAGGAAATCCTTGGGTAATCTTCCACTGTGGCTTTTGAGACCCATCTTCCCCTGTTCTGTATCCCTTTCCAGCTTTTCCTGGGCCCTCAATGCAGTATTATTCATCAGGCCCAATATTATCCACCAGCAATCACTCTGACTACCGGATGGACACATGGATGCTTCCCCTGTCTTGTCTTCACCTCTGGGTGGAAGCTGGGCCGGACATCTGCTCCAGCCACCCTGGCCTCACCCCCCAGTCAGATCTCCTGGTCTTTCTGTCAGACCCTGCAGCATTCATTCCTGAGAGTGGGTGGGGGCTGGGGACATCTGCAACACTACCCACATCATTGGTTCTAACTCAGTCTAAGGGTGGAAGTTAAGGCAAGTTTGGGAACTCCAAAGAATTTGAGGGCTGGGTTTCTAACAGCAAGAATCACTCTCCTGAAGAGCCCTGGGCAGTTACCAGTCACAGTGTGCTATGATTGTGGGTGATTTTCAGTGAAGATTTTCCAAATTTTATCTTCAAAACTATTACACAGCAAAACTGACTTTATTGGTGTTCTTCCATATCTGTATCTGTATCTATGTCTATGTCTGTGTCTGTGTGTCTGTCTGTCTGTCTCTCTCTCTCTTTTTTTTTTTTTGGTGGAACCAGAGATTGAACTCAGGCCCTTGCACTTGCCATGGAAGCACTTATTCCACTGAGCCATCTCCCCAGCCAGCTATCTAATTTCCACAGTGCTGGTCATCAAGTCTAGGTTTCACACATGGCAGGCAAGCACTCTACCACTGAGCTACATCTCTGACCCCACTCTGAATTTTAACAGATGGGTGGATTCAGAGACTACCACCACAGTCAGAATACTGAACTAGTCCTTTAGGGTGTCCCTAACAGAATAGCCTTCAAAACATCCTCACCCACCTCTACAACCACCCCTCTCCACCTCCCTGAGCCTGGCACCGTCTGGCCTTTTCCCAGAACTTTGCTTTTGCCTGTTCGAAAGTATGACAGACATGGGAGCAGACTGCACGTAACCTTTCTTTCACGCAGCATAATGCTTTCGCAATTCTCTAAGTCATGGTGTGCTTCAGGGGCACAAACGAAGGTTTTTCATAGGTGATTAAACTGGAATTGTAAGGAGACCTCGGGTCAGTGCCCAGGTAGCACATTAGGGAGCAGACAGTAGAGCTGATCAAACCTAAAGTCCAGATACAAATTATGCAAAACCAATCTGGGGGAAAGAGATCTAAAAATACTGTGGCGCTGGATCCTTTCCTCCCATTTTTTCACGTCTGCATTTGCTTTCCCATGATGCCCCCATTCATTTGCAATTTAAATCGGCATCACAGCTTTTTAAACCACTCAGACTTTGTAATGTCAGCCAGTCTCTCCCAAGCTGTTGATGGACCATGACAACCAGATAGGATAAAGTAATACAGTGACATCACATTAAGAGAAATCTAAACAGGAAGGTCAGCATCTCCCGAGGTGTGGGAAATGCTCAACTAGTGGAGAAAACAAATAATTAGGTGGTGGAGGTGGTGACTCTAAATCTTGCTCATCACTTTATTAGGAAATGATCGCCTCCCCTTTCCCACTGTGTTCCGATTGCTCAGTTACACCATAGAGAATGTCTTGGGTGGTGCTAGAATGTTCTTAGCACCTTCTAGTTGTTATTTTTACTTTTTTTTTCTTCCACATCTTTCATGGGATGAGGAGTCTCATTTAGGATGGTGCTAGTAAGTTTCATTTTTAAGCAAATGCATTTGAATAAAAGTTATGAGTGGACTTTAATAAGGCATTTGTAGATATGGCTAAAACTAATTCTGACAGTGGCATAAAACAGTACATTAGGAGTTATTCATTCATTTATTTGTTTCTTCTACTGAAGATTGAACCCAGGGGCATCACACTGAGCTACACGACCAGTTGTGTCCCCACCCTAATCCTGCTGCTACTAGCTTTTGATATGGGCTGGATAAATAGCCCGGACTGGGCTCAAACTTGCTACTCTCCTGCCTCAGCCTCCCGAGTGGCTGGGATTCCAGGCATGCATCACCAAGCCTGGTGGTCTCATGATGGAGGAAGAGGATAGACAGATTGCCCAAAGTCAAAACGGCTTGGACGATCTTCCTCCTCTCTTACCCTCAGTTGATAGCATGGATTTCAACACCAATTATAAACCAGTCCCAGCAGGCTCCCATTACATCCGAGCGTGGCTTCACTTTGAAGAGCTGTGCTGTTCCTGAGGCAGGCTGATGGGTGTTTTTCCCATGAGGGGGCTGTCTTTCCTGCTCTTTATGGTTTCCTGTGCCCCTGCCCTCAATTCCTGCATTCCTCTGTCTTTTAGCTGATGGTTGGGACTGACCATGGTTGGACAGAAATTCATCCAGCTGATTTTATGGCCCAGCCATCCCTGTTGTAGAAGGTCAGCGTCCCCCTCTAGCTTGGACTCTACATGTCCCTAGCTCTCACAATTAGAGAGGCATTCGTCTTTGGGATGAGGGGGCCAGCTCCACAATGTGACCCTCCAAGCACTTATACCCCACCTAGGTAGCCAATGCCAAGGAGTACAGGAGGGTGGAGAAGCTCTGAATTGTGCAGCATAGGGCACTGACAGCTGTCCATAGTGACCAAACTTCACAATAGGAGCAGTGACTACACACCCCGCATCCTACAGAGATTCTATGGGGACCCAGGGTGAAGGACAATAAAGAACCATGGAATTGCTAGCATCTTCCCCAGAGTTCGAGTCTACAACCAAATAGGTTTCTCCAACCTCCAGTCACCTGGCTCCAGGTTCTTCCCCTCCCCTCTCCCAGAGCTCGAAAGACCCCAGCTGTCCTCACACTGACAGAAATTCAGCGACCACAAATGTCTTTTGTCTTGTAGGCACAGTGGCCATCAGCTTCCTAGTGACCATGGGGGCTTCAAACAGCCTGGGAAGGAGCACCAGCAGCAGGAACTAAACAGCACCTGTTCGTATTATACTAAATCACTACAGCAACTTACAAGGTGGGAACACTTGTTACCCCAGGCCATAGGAGGAAGCCAACGCTCAAAAGAGGAAGGGCCTTGTCCTATAGTGAGTAAGTGGCAGAAGTTAGATTAGAAGGAGTGGTACTTATCTGTAAGGTCACGAGGGGGTAGGTGACAGGTGGCACACAGCCCACAGGCCAATGGGGTGAACTGGGGAGACACAATTACAAACGGAGGGTTCACAATATTTTTTTTTTTTAGTTGGCCACATTTGATACTTTTCCTGACAACAACAAAACAGGTGGGAGATTTGGCTGAACAGGCATTGAGAAGGCACCAGCTGGGACCAACTTCCTGGGCATCCTCTCTGATTGAGACTCGGGTATTCGGGGCCAGGTTTGCCTCGTCTTCTTCTCGTCCACAGCCGACACCACTTAATCATCTGTGTGCTCCCAGAGTCCCTGAGTCCTTGGTGCTTTTCCCATGGAAGGGACAGAAGCTCTGTGAGGATCAACCAGTACCCCAGCACCCCAAAAATATTCATAAGGGCTTAGGGCTTCTCTGCTCTTCTAGTGCTTCTGGCATCAGGTAGAGGTGCTTCTAGGCCCAGAGGTGACCTTGATGGCACACTTTTCACTTGAGTGATGCCCAGATTTGAGGACCTGGGGTTGGCTCGGTCCAAGGGACCTTCTCTGAGTCACTTGGGCCCATTTCCTTTGCTTGACCCATATTAGGAAAAAGAAAATGAATTAAATCAAATTCCTTCCCTCCTAGAGAAACAACTATCAAGGGCCTGGCCAACTTACCCTAGAACTTTTGTTGCATGAAGATGTTTATGTGACAGAAAATACAAGAAAGGGTGTTGAAAGCAGACGCCACAGAGCTCTGCGATGACTTAACTCATTTTTCACGGAATTAATAATTCAGGATCCCACACGGTGTCAGTGAGAAGTGGCTATAAACTGCAGAGAGTTTAACCAACCACCACTGAAAATGGGGATTGATCCCGGGCAGTGTTACCCCCACTTGAAGTCATTTTGCCTGAGCAAGATGAAAGCTGTTAGATGATTTCACATCTTCATTAAAACCATCAAAGCAGAAACACACTGCAAAGAGGCTACCAGAGCAGTAGCATTTTCCCTGTGCTTCAGCAGCTTTGGGGAAGTCGGGGAGAGTCAACCCTGGGAGGAAGGCATTCTAGTGCTCAGCTCAGTTGGAATGGGACCACGCACACCAGCCCCAGTGTTGGGCAGTGCCACTATAGCAGCTCTTTGCATGCTTATGGGCCTGGGACAAGAGTGAGAAGCTGGGTAGGACATCTCAAGGGACATAAGCCTTGGCAGGGTTGGAACACAGTTAATGCAGTCTGAGAGGCTCTCCAGAGCTTACTGAAGAACCCTGCATTTATAAAAAGGGGAGATAGCTCAGCAGTATGAGTGCTTGCCTGGCAAGTGGAAAGCCTGAGTTCAATCCCAGGTTCCACCAATAAATAAACAAATAAATAAATAGGGCCTAGGAGGGAGGGAGGACTGTGCCATCTTCTATCAGTTTGGGAAGAACCCATGCTCCAGCTGAATACAACATTGCTTTGTTTGGCTAATTCTGGGACATCCACAAATGGGTGTTTGACCAACCAGGCTAGGGATGGTCTGTCATGGGCAGAGCATGAGGTTCAACCTCAGACTCATTTTTAAAGAGTTGGAAGCTCCCAAATCTTGCGTAGATGGAGACAGCAAATGCAAATGCCCCAAAGCTAAGGCACCAACCCTGCAGAAGCAGGACACCACCGTTGTCACCCTCTCCCCAGCCTCCAGCCATGCCCAGCATCTTCCTGCCCCTTTTCTTCCCCTGCCATCTCCACCACCAGCGTCCTACCCTCTGCCTGCTGCCATTCTCCCTCCCTGCACCACAGCTCAGGGAGCCTTGACAAATACGAGGTGCACTGGGCGTGGTGGCCTGTAATCCTAGCCTGGAGAAGCCAAGGCAGGAGGATTGCTGTGAAGTCGAGGCCAGCCTGGGCTACATGGGAGTCGAAGGCCTGCCTAAATCACATAACAAGACCCTGCCTCAAAATACAATCAACAATAATAAAAACATAAGGGTGTGATCACAAAATACCATGAATAGTCACATTTAAAATGTTTAAGACAGTAAAAACTAAGTTGCCATGAGCCCCTCTCAAAATACTCAGCCCACACGCCCCACTTTCTCCACTTCTTGCCGCTTTTGCCAGCACTTCTGCAGTGCCTCCTTGCTGTGTATCGTTAGTTGCACTCTTGTAGCCTTCTGACTCAATTCTGAACATTTATAGTCATTTGGACTTGGGTGAAGAGCCAAAGGCTTCCTCAGGCCATGTCCAGTGCCCAAGGAGGGTGAGAACACACTGATGCCACTCTGAGCCTGCGTTTCCCTTGGGTGGCACCTGGGTGTTGGTTACAGCTCATAAGACACTCGCAGAAGAGGATGCCCAGAGCTGCTTCAGAAAGTGGCCTCAATGTGTCTGATGTGAGGAGATCCATGATAACGAGTTTTTTTTTACTGTAACCAACTTTATTTAAATGCTTGAAGCCTTTTGAAGTCCGACTCCTGGGATCCTGAAGGCCAACCCAGCACTGCCTTCCCTACCTCTCAGAGTAGAAGCCAAACCTTTGTGCTTGGCCCTGCTTAATCAAGACCCTGATCCCTCTCTGGGTTTGTTTTCTGCCCCTCTTCACCTTTCTTCTTCTGCCCTGGCCACGCTGACCCTAAGGTCTCCTGCACCTTCCCAGCGGCTCTGTTGGTGTTGAGGCCTTTGTATCCGTTTTCTTTCCACTGTAATACTCTTCCTCCAGTCCTGCAGTAACACAGCTCACTTGGCCCCTCCCCTTCCCATCTTCATCTAATGCCATTTCCTCAATGAGGCTTTTCCCGACGACCCTGTGTCAAACAGCAATACTGTCCACCCACTGAATGTCTCTTATTCTCTACAGTTTCTCCATAGCACTTGCCAGGAGGCACAAATACCTTTCACTTATGTACTGACCATCTCCTTCCCATCCCAGGGAAAATAAATGCCATGAGGACATAGATTTTTGTGAGTGTTTCACTATGGTTTCCCCAGCAACTACTACAATGCCTGGTGTAAAGTACATGCTCAATAAATATCTGTTCACATTCTCTCTGAGTCATCAAAATCCAAATTATGCATTCTATCCTCCCATCAAAAGCACGATCAACCCAACAAAGGGACAGGATGATTGGTGACCTCACAAGAGGCTCACCAATTCCTAATCATCTGTCATCCTAAACCCATTCATTCAACCAATATGTATTTAGTGCCTTGCAGGCACCATTCTGAGCTTTGAGGATACAGCCACAAGCAGGACAAGACAGACAAGCTCTCCACTCTCAGAATTATGGGTCTGCTGGGAAGATCTCACAGACAGAAAAATGAACAAGATGATTTTGAATTGCAGTAACAAGAGGGATGGAGTTTGTAAAACAAAATGCCAAGGAGAGGAGGAGAGGGGTGAGTAAGGGGAGCCATCACAGACTGCGTTGCTGAGGACAGCATCTTTGAGTAGGTGACCTAGAAGCTGAAACATGCACCACAAAAAGGATTCAGATCTGGGACATTCTGGGGAAAAAGGGATCCTGGGGAGAAGACAGTGAATGGAAACCTTAGGTCTCACCCTTCTGTGTGCATCTCTGATCCTCCCTGGATGACAGTCCCCTTCTGCAACCCCAAATCCTGGAAGTCTCTCCCATTTTCCCTCCTCTCCCCTCCTACACTGTTTCCCCCCCCCCAACTATTACTATGACTAGTGTGTCCCTACAGCACCCTAAAAGACAAATCCTTTTTCTCTTGTTCATTTGCCCAGGGCTTAACACAGTGTCTGGCATACAGCAGGTAGTCAATAAGTGCATGCAGAACTGGAACGATCCGGAGTAATTTTATTAATTTTTATGTTATTGTGCACAGTTCTAAGTAGAGGATGCCCTCTCAGGTTGTCCCACCCTGCCTGCCCCATTCCACTTAGGAAGGGAGTCATGCCTTTATCCAACGTGTCCACTTTGTGTGTACCTCCTGCCCTCTGGTCCTTGTACTTGTGTAGGGTTGGCTGCTGCAACAATTCAATGTATGGATGTAAGTAATCTTTATTTTATTTAATACTAGCTCCAAGGCACAAACTGATGCTAGCAATTCAAGTATTTCAAAGAGAAGGCCTAAAGTCATTCCTTTAAGTGGAATGATATATTTTAAGAAAGATACATCATTCTCACATTTTTCCTAGTCTATTGTTATAACTGTTTTGTTCTACTACTAGTTATTGTTGTTGATCTCTTTTTGCCTAACTTATAAATTGAAGTTATTATATATGTATGTATGTATGTATGTATGTATGTATGTATTATCTATGTACAAGAAAGAGCATAGTGTAGATAGGACTTGGTTCTCTTTATTTTTTTTTTGGTGGCTCTTGAGGGTCTTGGAACTTTGGCCAGTAAGAGGGGAACCACTGTGGTTTTTGTTTTCTTTTTTTGTTGTTGTGAGTTCATCCATCCGTGCCTTTGAGTCTGTCTATCTGACTCTCCTCTCTCCCCTCCCCCCACCTCTCTCTCTCTCTCACTAGATCAACTTTGGCTGCTTTTTAAAGTTCTCTTAAAGGGCTTGTCCCACTGCAAGACATTGCTTGCTGTAATGCCTGCCTACCTCTTTTCTGACCTCAAGGTAGATCTGAGGTTCCTCTCCCAGCCATACGCACCAAGGCCTGTGCACCAACCCCAGGCTGGCAAGAGGCCATCTACTCATCAATATCAATGACTCTCTTCCCAATTACAAACAGACTTGTGGAGCCTCAATGTCACAGACACCCTCTAACTTACCTTCCATAACTGTATGGGAAGTCCCAGGGGACAATTCCCTAATGGGACTCCTTTTACACAACTAAAAAGGTATGCAAAGAGACTACATTATTTCCTGCTCCTGATTCAGTGAAACTGAATTATCTAAGAAAGCAGAAGTGATATCCTGTGTGTAAGCCCTGTGTCATGTATGGTATCACAGAAATGGAACTCTTCATCCAGAGATTTTTAAAAAGGGACATCCTGTCTCACATGGTCCTCAGAATCGAAAGAACAATATCCTTGAGCTCCTCTGCCCATAGGCCACTGCTTTCCCAGTGATGAGAACTTTCTCGCTGACCTTTGCAACACTGACACTTGCAGATATACAGCAACTTAATATAGGCAAGGCCATAGAGGAGACACTGCAGATTTCCCACCAGGAGAACAAGAAAGAAACTCATTGTAACCTAGTGGATTTATTTTCTCCTTTAAAGACACACCTCACTGTTCTTTAGGAAACCTGCTTTTCCATAAGCTCAAAACCATGAGAGTGTTCCAAGTGAAACACTTCTCTTAATACTCCTATTTGTTCAGGAGTTCTCTCCCATTCATCTCACCCCTTCATTAACACATCGAAGGAATCTGAAATCTAGAGCCATTGCTGGGTTTGATTAAGCTGGACTTTCTGCAAATTCCAGGGAAATTTCCCACGATGTCTGTGGCTATCTTTTGGGTTAGGACCCAGACTTTCTAAACACCACCAAGTCACAAGGGAAGGAAATTTATCATCTCTTCCTCTTCATTTCATTTCTTCTGCTTCCATCAAGGAGAAAAGCCACACACGGATGTCAATACTTCTTTAGCTTCCTAGTAATGTCCTCTCATTTTCCATGCTAAGCAAAGATACAGACCTGTAGGCTTGGAACATTCCAGCACTTTTATTTTGCAAAAATTCAATAACACTGTTTTGTTGTCAATCTATCTATTTTTAGGGTTACTTTCTAATTATGGAAAATGATGCTGGTTTTCCATTTAGGGTAGCTTTAAAACAAAGTTGCCTTGAAAGCTATTTCAACTATATGTGCATAGGGTGGGTTAGGCTTACAGACGCATAGCCTGTCTTTAGAAGGGTGCCCTCCAAGTGGATGCTCATCATTGCTTCTAGGAGGAGGGATGTTGTGGTTGAAAGACGGCACAAGGAAGAAGAGGAGACTTTTCACTGAACAGGCTTTGTCACTTGTGCATTGCATCACATGAATAGTGCACAATAGATTACCTGTTCTAAATACACAAACGAAGGAAAGCAAATGTCCCCCACAGGCCTGTATGTCTAGGTCTGCCACGTACGCTGTGCTATTGGGAGCCGGTGAGCAGGACCCACGGGCTGTGGCCCAGGAATTGCCCAGCCCCCTCCTATCTCTTTCATGCCTCACCCCAAGGTGAAGGCTCCCCCCACAGGCATCTACCTCTGCGTGCCCCCTTGCCTGAGGCCCAGAAGTGACAGCTGCCCATGGACAGAAGCCGGGCAGATAAGCTTTTCCTCCTCTTACACCAACTATATTAGATTGGCTACAGCAATGGAAAGCAAGCACAGAAGAGGCTCATGTGACGTTCTGCTATACGGATACGTTGTGTACTGTCCAAATTGGGTTAAATACGTGTCCCTCCTCCAAGAGCCACTCTTTGATGATGGTGAAAACTTTCAGAATCCTTCCTTCTGCCTTCATGAAACGTACAGCGCACACTGTTTATCTCCAGTCAGCCTCTGCGGTGCCATACCGAGCTCTGTGCTCCCATCCAGCTTGGCCCAGAACCCAGCGACCAACCTTTCCCTACCCTTCCCACCCCCATGTCTTCCTGAGCACCTGGTAACCACCTAAGTAATTTTTTCGGTTTCTTTTGTATTGGTGCATGCTTGCAGTGCGTAAGACTTACATTCATCTTGGGAACCAGCATGCACACATTTCCCACCTTGATCGCTTCTCCTCCCCTTTCCCTTCCGTGCCATCCCGCCTTCCCACCCTCCATCCCAAGGCCCCCTCGCATTCCCACAGCCTACCTCACTGTTCCCTATCATCTCATCTGCCCTTCCTCTTGCTCTTTCAATTATTTATATTTTGGATTTCTCATGTAAGACAAGCCGTGCAATGCTTAACCTTTTGCGTCTAATTTATTTCCTTTAGCATTATGGCTTCAATAATTAACTTAAAAATATTCAGAAAATACTAGTTTAGGTTGTGCCAGGCTTTAAAAAGCTGAAGGTGCTGGGAGAGTGATGGAAATCTTGACGATGCTCTTCTGCCAGAGAACACAGGAGCTGCATCGCTGATCAGAGATGGCACAGCAAGATCCTCAACCTCACCCGGAGCAGACGGCCCTGCCTGCCTCGTTGGGAAGCACAGAGGGAAGCTGGTGGCCCCGATGGGTGCCGAGGTGCAAGCACGCAGCCCCTTGGACATGAAGCGCTTGGGAGGACAGGCCCGGCAGACTGGCGCAGGGCACCCCGAGACCAGGCCTGCTGACCCCCCAGTCCCTTTGACCCTGTCTCCTAGAAGTCTGGACACAGCCAGAACTGTGCCCCCCGAATCCCTGTCCTATTGCCTCACAGGACAGCTTCTGGAAGAGCAGCAGGGACCAACAACCCAGCTGTGTGTCCTGACAGGCGGCAATTACCTCTGAAATGCTAAGTTATTTCCACTCACTGGTGGCTTTTACCCACCTTGTCAAGCTGCTGGTGGACTACAAAGCCCTCCAGCTCATCAGTGCAGCCCATTAGGAGAAAAGAGTGGCAGCAGAGCCAGCCTACGGCAGCCTGGCACTAAGCCTGGCAAACGGTGGGCGTTTGACAAATAAATGGATTAACCTGCCTCTGAGTTAGCTCTGGGGGAGACAGCGAGCCCCCCAGGGTTAGGTTGGCTATGTGACCTTTCAGACCCCCCCCCCAGCTTGACTTACAGCAGCAAATCTGCCTGTCTACCCCCTGGCCACGGAGCCCTGACACACGCAGACAGCTTCCCCTCCAAGTCCTCCGGCAGATCTGGATCAATAGGGCTGTGTGCTTCCGCCCCCTCCCTTCCACACCCACTTTGTCACTCAATCGCTCAGAAATGATTCATGGGAGTCTAACCAAAGGAAGAAAGCTACTCTGCAGGCCTGCAAACCGGTGCACAGAGTGCTACAAGCATGCAGGCGACAGCACTACGGGCAATGACCATGCATGGAGGTGTTGGGCCTCTTGGGTGTGGCTCTGTGGGGGGAGGCGGAGTACAGTGAGTGCTACTTCTGCTCTGGACAGAGAACACGCCCACCACTGTATCTTATCTTCATGGCTAGCATCAGTTTGACCTTCTCTGGTTTTTAGTATGGATGTTTTCAGGGAGATAGTGTAATACTACTTAAAATCCGAAATGGGTGTAGCTCCTTGACCAATCAGAAGAGGCCCCTGATGGCCACAGAGAGGAAGCCAGGAAGGCAGTCTTTGCCCTTCAGAGGGCCTGTGGGCTTCAGGGAGCAGTCACACTGGCATGGGGAGGGGCAGCCTCTCCACTGATGGGAGCCAGCATACCTCGCTCCACCCAAGACACCCCTCCCCCAGCACATGACTCGTCCTACTCCCAGAGGACTAAAGTGTGAACAAGCAACGGTGCTGCTTGGATTTTCTGATGAGGGCTATTTCCCTGTGGTGACACCTGCAGCCATTACATGTGTGCCAGCTGACGCGCTCAGGGGCTGCCAGCTTGCTGCCTCAGATGTCATACCCCAAAGGTTTTGAGGAGTTCCCATTCTTCTTTGCACACTCTCCTGGATCCCTGCAAGCTTAACAAGAAGGGAAACCAGCTCTTGGAAAGCTTTCTTGGGCAATGAAAGCTCCATGTGCCCACTCTGAGGCTCTGTGGTGCCCGACAAGAGCTGCGCCTGGGCTGGGACTAGCTTTCTACAGCCAGAGAGTGGCAAGGCTGACAGAGCTGCGAGGCGGGTGGGGGATTCACAACTCCACAGCTTCATTTATTCTCAGCGTGTGACATCCCCAGGATCAGGGCTGCAAAACTTCTTAGAATGATGTAAGTCTGCAGGGCGTTAGTTGTGCATGCAAATGCATGAATGTGGGGTGCACTCCCACGTGCACTTGTGCACCCAGTGAGCATGGGTCCGTCCGCCTTGTGTATGGATCCGTTTCCTGTAAGATGCTCCACATCCCACCCTCCCTCCTTCAGGCACAATGAGCTTTCCTCCTGAATCTTCTCCCAAATCTTCCTTTGGGTTTATGTCTTCCCAGTGTTTGCCTTTCCAGAGCCTGGATTCATTGCTAGAATATGATTTCTTGATTGAAATGAGCTTGATGATGTGATAGATTTCATTCTGTGCTTTTTATTCTCCATCTTACTTAGACTATTGCCTCTGGGACAAATACTGTGTCTTTTTTGTTTCACGCAGTCCTAAGAACACCACTGATGCTGAACAAATAAATAACCAGAGTTGTGAAATGGAGTTGAAAATTTATAGAACAGGCTCATCTATCAAAATTTGGACACCAGAGCACAGAGTCAATTATCACGTATTAACTTGCTCTTGGTGGCATTTTAATGCATTTAGAAAAGATTCACTTTCTCTCCGCGCACACAACCCACCAACCTGGAGCACTAGCAGTTGAGAACACTTTTGACAAAACTGAGCTTGGCCTGGGACTCTGTACCGGACACAGTGTAGCTTCCATTCCTTGAAAAAAGCTGAAAGAATTGGATACACTGTTTCACAAGTTCATGGCATTTTAAATACAGTTGTACATTTGGAGAAGCCTTGTCACTCAGAGTCTCTTGACTTCCCCAGTATTGGAGCGCAGGCCGGGCACCACCCCACTTCACACTTGATCTTAGCCAAAAGGCCAAGATGTGATAGTCAACCCCACTTTAAAGAGGATCACACTGACAGGCAGAACTGCAAAGCAACTTTTATCAAAGCAAAAGGAAGGAAGGAAAAGAGGAAAGGCAGAAAAGAAGAGAAAGGAAAGAGGGGAAGAGAGAGAGAGGAAAAGGAAGGTAGAAAGGAAGTAAGAAAAAGGAAGCATGAAATTATTTTCCTAGGAGTTAATTCCTCAGCCATATTTGGTAGTCACAGCAGGGACATAAATGAGTAGTTTTAGTACTAACAGTACAGTAGTGCCTACTGGAGCACTGGTAGCAAAGTCACAGAATTGGTGGCACTGGTAGTTATCCCTGCTTTGTCTTTACATAGCAAAGATTTTTTCCGGGGTATCCCATATATCCACGTATCCACGTTTTGCAGGACAATGACCATGGGCCTCATCTATGTACAGACAACTGAGGAGTGCCTCTCTCCAAGCAGCTACAGTAGGTCCCACTTGGCAGGCCCAGCTGTCACCTTGGGGAGGAAATTTGGAAAAGGGATCCCACAGAAGGTGCATAGGAGAAGTAAGTATCAGAGATCACAAGCAGGTACCGGAGGGAAGACTGCAGGCCAGGACTGGGGTCTCCCTGGAACTCAGGGCCTTCGAGAATCCTTCAAGGATTCTCGGAAAGGGGCCTCGCTGGGACTCAGATGGTGCCGGCACTCTCTCCTCCCCCCCCTGAATGGCAGATCCTCCCTGGCTCCATAACTGCCTCCAGGAGTCACATCTCATGCATGCCCAGAAGGAAGGAAGTCTCACCTGTGCACACAGAGGGAATACTCAGGGAGCTGCCTCCTAGCACCCTCTGTTCCCCATGAACTCTACCACCTGCCTTGGGAAGCCACAGCCCACTGAGCGGGCTCCAGGGCCTCTCTGCCTTGCCTGCTGGGGGCCACTGCCTTCTGCTGGCATGCTGTGAACTGCGTGGGCACTGAGCAGGACAAGCGACTGCTAGGGCTCACCATCGGTCCCTCCTGGGGCTCAAAATGGAGAGGAAAGCATGGGCTTGAGAATCCCGGAACCCCCTCCATTTCTTTGCTTGGTGCGTGTTACTTGAGTGATAATAAAGATTAAGTGCACATAGAGACAAGTTCTGGAGATTTCTGACACAGGCCCCAAGTGGGGCGGCATCAGCACAGAAATGACAAGCCACAGCTGGAAGCCTGGACTCTGGGTGTGCTGATTTGCAGCAGAAAGAAGCGACCCTGCACAGTGGCTTCCTGAGGGCTGTAGGCTGTGTCCTCAGCCTTCCTAGGCAGGTGATGGGGACGGAAGTTCTGACCAGACCTCAGGGCTAATCTCCTTTTTAGCAGTATAAAGG